>PITB01009990.1:0-64238 GCA_004024585.1 Paradoxurus hermaphroditus | reverse complement strand
AGTGCACGATGACCACGGTGAGGTGGGACGCGCAGGTGGAGAAGGCCTTGTGCCGGCCCTCGGCTGAGGGGATCCTCAAGATGGCGGCCACGATGAAGGCGTAGGACAGGAGGATGAGGAGACAGCAGCCCAGCAGGGCGGTGATGCACACCAGCCCCACGCCCAGGGCCACGGCGGGTACCTCAGTACCACAGGCCAGCTTCAACAGTGGCGGCACATGGCAAGCAAAATGGTGGATCTCATTGTGTCCACAGAAGGTGAGGTGGAAGACGGCCATGGTCACCAGCAGCCCCATGGCCGAGCCACCTGCCCAGGACCAGGCCACCAGGCAGGCGCAGCCGAGGGGGCTCATGAGCACGTGGTAGTGCAGGGGGTGGCAGATGGCCACGTAGCGGTCGTAGCCCATGCCGGTGAGCAGGAAGGAGTGGGTGAAGCCGAACGTGAAGGAGAAGAACGTCTGGCTGGTGCAGGCCGCCCTGGCGATGGCGCGGCGGGCGGAGAGCAGGTCAGCCAGCAGGCGCGGGGTGATGGCCAAGGTGTAGAGGATCTCGGAGGTGGACAGGGCGCACAGGAGCAGGTACAAGGGCGTGTGCAGGCTGCGCTCGCTCCACACGGTGGCCGTGATGAGCCGGTCGCCCACGAGCGTGAACAGGTACATGAGCAGGAAGAGCAGGAAGAAGGCGGGCAGGAGCTGCCGCGGGAAGGTGGAGAATCCCACGAGGTGACGGGCACTGAGCAGGGCACGGGCTGGGATGAGCACTGGGTGTTCTTGTACGGAAACCAATCTGACAATAAAAAAAATTCCAAAAAAAAAAAAAAAGAGAGAGACAATCCCACGAGGATGAATTCAGTCATGGATGGAGCTGTGGTCTCGGCCCAGCGCGGTGGCCATCCCCGGGTGGGCAGAGAGCGAGGGCGGCCGGGTGGGCAGGAGCTCCGGGTATGCACTGAGGAGCCTGGGAGGACTGGCCTGGGAGAACTTCCCGGAAGAGGTACCCCCTCATCCTACAGCCCATGGCGGTTCCCTCTGCCACAGGCTGCTCACGAGGACGGTCAGAGCTTCTTGGAGCTGCCCAAGGTTCACGGAAGATCGTGTGTCTCAAGTGCGCAGCGCAGGCCCTGGCGCATGGTGAGAACTGAGTAGAAAATAACACTGATAATAATTACGACTGCTGCTATTACAGTTGTTGACTCCATGCACAAGCACCTGGCTTTCCTGTGTTTCCTGCTGGTCACTCCATGCTTCTCCCTGTCTTGCGATTCCCAAATCCTTCCGGAATGTTCAGAGCAAGCTACTCCCTAACTGCCAACTCAGCTGCAGGTCTCGTCTCCTGCGTGTCATGGAGAGGACGTAGGCTCTGCTTGAATCTCAGCGTTATCCCGTACTAGCTCACCCGGAACATGGAATAATAATAGTGCTTACTCCACGCGGCTGCCGTGGCACACAGGTGAGGTGATGCACGCTCAGCTCTTAGCTACTGTGGTCGTCGTGTGGCCCGACTTGCGTGAGTCCCTCGTAAGGACGTGGCCTGACCGGCATCACCAGAGTCGCTTTTTCTCACCCCCACGCTATCGCTGATCATTTCACAGTGCCATTCTCTGAACCCCTGCCCCTCCTCGAGCCCCACCCACTCTGCTGTCCCCAACCTCCTGCTTCCTGGAGCAACCGAGGCTTCCCAGCCGTGGGTTCTCCCACATCCTCCCCCAAGTGACAACAGACTCACATCTGGCCCAGCTCCCTGAGAGGTAGCTCTCCTTCCAGGCACCTGCTCCATCTGGCGTTCCCTCTCTGTCTCTCTGTCTTCCTCTCTCTGCCACCAACAGGTTTGATGCAAATGCAACATTTTTTTTTAACACAGGATGGACCAACAGAAGAATGGATCAACAAAAAGGGGCATGTCCATATAATGGACTATCATTTAGGTATCCACAAGCATGACGCACTGGGCCCCGCCACAGCACGGACGGACCCCGAAGACATTGTGCTGAGTGAAAGAGGCTAGCCACAAAGACCGCACATTGTATGATGTCGTTTATTAGAAATATCCAGGTGAGGTAAACACATCAAGACAGAAAGCAGATCGGCGGTTGCCAGGGGATGGGAGTAGGGGGGAATGGAGAGTGACTATTAATGGGTTGCAGATCTCCCTCTGCAGTGGTGACATGTCTGGAACTAAACGGAGGTGCAGGAGGCAAGACATTGCGAATGTTTAAATAGCAAGGATGGGGCGCCTGTGTGGCTCTGATTTGGGCTCAGGTCATGATCTTGCTGTTGGTGAGTCTGAGCCCCGCATTGTGCTCCACGCCGATGGCATGGAGCCTGGTTGGGATTCTCTTTCACTCCCTCTCTCTCTGCCCCTCCCCTGCTCTCTCTCTCTGTCTCAAAATAAATAAACTTTAAAAATAAAGCTAAACACTGAAATATCAAAAAGTCTTAAAAAACGGAACTACCATATGACTCAGCCTTCCCGCTTCTGGATACATATGCAAAAGTAGTGAAGGCAGGATCTCGAAGAGATATTTGCATACCCCCGTTCATAGCGGCACTAGTCGGAACAGCCATGAAGGGTAAACAACCCGGATGTCCATCGACGGGTGAATGGATAAATGAAATGCAGTCTATCCATGCAGTGGAATATTATTCAGCCTTAAAGGGGTAGAAATTCAGTCACACATTACGACACGAATGAACCTTGGGAACATCATGCTACATGGAATCAGCCAGTCCCAAAAAAGAGAAATCCTGAATGACTCCACTATATGAGGTATCTAAAGTAGTCGAATTCATAGAAACAGAAAGTAGAATGGAGGCTGCCAAGGACTCGGGGAAGTGGGAAATGTGGAGTTTTGTTCAATGGATAGAGAGTTTCCATTTTGCAAGATGGAGAGAGTTCTGTTGGGGGCGGGGCCTGGGCGGCTCAGTCAGTTGAGCGTCTGACTCTTGATTTCGGCTCAGGTCATGATTCCAGTGTCATGGGATCGAGCCCCTCGTCGGGCTCTGTTCTGAGCGTGGAGCCTGCTTGAGATTCTCTCTCTTTCTCTCTCTCTATTTCTCTCTCTCTCTCTCTCTCTCTCTCCCCTTCCACTCCTCTCTCTTTCTCTCTCTCTGTAAAAAAAAAAAAAAAAAGTCAGGTAACAGTGTGAATATACTCAACACTGCCAAATTGTATGCTCAAAAATTGTCAAGATGGTAGATTTAGTCATGTGTTTTTTACATGACAAAGTACGATCACACACTACAACATGAGTGAACCTTGAAAACATTACGCCGTGTGAGGAAAGGCAGGCACAAACGGCTCTCTGAACAAAAGGTTGCCTGACTCCATCACTGTTGGGAGCCATCTTGGGCTCACAGTTTGAGACGTCTCCCTGTGTGGAAGAGGCAGATGTTTCAAGGTCTCCTGCCGACCAACTGGCACCCAATACTATCTCCTTCTAATAACCCTTCAGGCCTGGGCTTCTTGAACTGCTCTGGTCGGCCTCAAGGGATGTAGTGCCCTTTGGTTTTATGGCATTTGAAAGGAGGGACCTGGAGTGCGATGCCTTGATAGGTAATATCTGAACGAGAGTAACCTGGCCAGAAGTAACCTCAAAGTCTCCTCTTGGGGATAGGTAACACGAATCGGTCATACAGAATAGCAGTTATGAGTTGGCTAAAAATTAGTGTAACTTATGTAGACGTTAGGCCCCTATTGTGTAAATTCACTCATTCATAAGCAAAGGAACTTAGACAAGCGTTAGCAATTATGTCTTTACCAGGTGAGTTACACTTCGCCCAAGGTAGTTAGAAAGCTAGATGGAATGACTCCTGACCTATGCACAGATGATTAACATAGGTCTTAAGGTAACAATGTAAGCGCCATCTGCTTGCTCAAAATCACCATGACAACCCTGCTTTCTTCGTAAACATCCTGTTTTCTCCCCCTGCCATAAATTTACCTAATCCTACATCAAAGACAATATATGTTAATGAACTTAGGAGCAGAATCACAAAAAGCTAAGATAAGGTTGTCTCCTTAATGGTCTGAGAAAGAATGATGAAAAACAACGTGCAGACTGAGGAAATTGCCTTTTTGCTGATTGAAACACATTGTTGCTAAAGATATCAATTTGCTTACTGATGTAATGTCACAAAAGTACTCTGTGATGTAATGTCATTTACTGCCTTTAAATAAAGAGACTGAGATCAGCAGGGCAGAGACGACTGCCTAGTTCCAGAAGCCTCGCTGCTCTCTCGAGTCATCATTTTTGCCGACACCGTTCATCCTCTGGGGACACCTGAAAGTGCTGTGGCTGGCCCGTGGCACGTTACTATGAAATATATGCAAATTCATAACGCGACAAGGAGAGTAGTGGTTGCCAAGGGCTGGAGCTAGGGTTGGGGGGTCGGGGAGGATGGAGGAGTGACTATTAATGAAAACAATTGTTTCCTTTTGGGGTGATGAAAGTATTTTGCAACTAGAAAGAGATGGCGGTTACACAACACTGTGAATATGCTAAATGCCAATGGGTTGTACATTTTAAAATGGTTCATTCTTGGGGCACCTGGGTGGCTTAGTCGGTTAAGCGTCCGACTTCGGCTCAGGTCATGATCTCACTGTTCCCGAGTTCGAGCCTCGCATCGGGCTCCGTGCTGACGGCTCAGAGCCTGGAACCTGTTTCAGATTCTGTGTCTCCCTCTCTGTCTGTGCCCCTCCCCTGCTCATGCTCTGTCTGTCTGTCTCTCTCTCTCAAAAATAAATAAACATTAAATTAAAAAAAATTTTTTTTAAAATGGTTCATTCTTGGGGTGCCTGGGTGGCCCAGTCGGTTGAGCGGCCGACTTCAGCTCAGGTCATGATCTCACGGTCTGTGAGTTCGAGCCCGGTGTCGGGCTCTGTGCTGATGGCTCAGAGCCTGGAGCCTGCTTCGGATTCTGTGTCTCCCTCTCTCTCTGCCCTTCCCTTGCTCACTCTCTGTCTCTATGTCTCTCAAATATAAAATAAAAATGCTAAAAAAAAATAAATAAAATAAAATAAATAAGTAAAATGGTTCATTCTTGGGGTCCCTGGGTGGTTCAGTCCTTAAGACTCCAACTCTTGGTTTCCGCTCAGGTCATGATCTCACGGCTTCGTAGGTTCGAGCCCCACATCGGGCTCTGTGCTGGCAGCCCCGAGCCTGCTCGGGATTCTCTGTCTCTCCTTCTCTCTCTGCCCCTTCCCCCACTCATGCTGCCTCTGTCTCTCCCAAAATAAATAAATAAACTTTAAAAAAAAAGCCACTTTTGAAATTGTTCATTCTTTATTACGTGATTTTTGCCCCATCACTTTGGAAAGCAAAATGGGCTTGGGACGCCTGGGGCAGTTGGTTGAGCGTCCACCTCTTGATTTTGGTTCAGGTTGTGATCCCAGGGTTGTGGGACAGAGTCCTGCGTTGGGTTTTTCACTATGTGTGGAGCTTTCTTGGGACTCTCTCCCCCTCCCCTGCTCTCTCTCTCAAAATAAATAAACATTTAAAAAGATTCTCTCTTTCTCTCCCTCTGCCCCCTCCCCTACTTGTGTACTCTTTCTCTCTCTAAAATAATAATGATAATAACAATAACAATAATAATAATAATAATAATAATAGTAATAATAGAAAGCAAAATGGGCCTCCCTCGGCTCCCTTCTACCTCTGAGCTGTCACTTCCCTGGTTCACAGCCTAGCCTGTCCCCAGAGAGGGAGAGGGAGGGGCTGAGCTTCCAGGGCCAGCAGGGAGCAAAGATGGGGAGAACCCACCCTCTTACTTAAACCTTCCGGCTCCTTCTGGCAGCACCCTGAGCTCCGCCCAGGTGTGCGAGGGCAGAAGGGGAGGCGCCTCAGAACCACTCTGCTCAGGGATGGGCGGGCGGCCTCCTGTTCTTACGGACTGGGACCCGGGTGCCCCGCGCCTCGCACCCCTGTCCTCCACCCCCGCCCCGCCCGCCCTGCGGCCGCCGTGAGCTCTCGCGCCAGGTGTGCAGGCAGCAGGCCCACCTGCACCTGCCGCCGCACACGGCCCCGCGCACTCGCACCCATCAGAGACCCCGCCTGGGGAAGGACCCACGCCCCCGCGGAGTCGCGGTCACAGGCGCACCTGCAGGCGCACACAGACGCACACTGTCACAGTACGATGCGGCAGAAGCCAGAAGATGGTGACCAACGCCCGTGTCCCCGACAGACAACCTTCACCCTGAGATCCACCGGGCAGCCCGGGTGCGCCCCGGCCGTGCGCGGACTGCGCGCAGACGGCCAGGCTGGGGGAACAATTCAGGAATCAGAGGCCTCCGCGCGGGCCCTGTTTGCCTCAGACTTCGTTCGGCTGGCTGGGTTCTGGGTCCCAGGATCTGCCCCAACACTCTTCCTACCCACGGGCCTTCCCCGCATCGCGCGCTTGCATCACCTCCTCCAGGAAGGCACCCAGGGACACACTCTCCGTTGGCGGCAGCGGGGAGCGCTCTGCTGGGAGAAAAGAGGAAGGCCTGGGTGTCCGCACTGACGCTCAACACGGGGAGCGCCAAAGTGGGGCGGGCGGGGCGCTCCAAGCCTTCCCTGCGGCCCCCTGCGACCAGTCCGGACTGTTCTGAACCCCCGCAGAGGAGGGGTGGGGGCACGAAGGCACCGAGACCGCTGGGGACTGGACAGGGGAACACAAAAGGAGGCTGGTCCCCTCCCCCTGCTCTCCCAGGGAGTGTGGAGTGTGCACACTCCATTCCCGAAGCTCAAGCTCCGTGCGCGCCCCACCGGCGGGCACCCCGGGGCCATCCCAGAGAGACGCCTCCAGGAGCAGGCCTGCGCCCGCTTCGGTGAGGAAGCCCGGCCACCGGGAGAGGGCCAGAAGAGGGGCTGAGCTGCGGCCTCTGCAGCGACGGGCTCTCTCCTGAGGGCCCGGCTCCGGGCCGGGCTGCCCCAGGCTGAAGGAGCGAGGAGGCAGGGAGGACACGGCTCCAGGCCATCCCAGCCCCCAGCAGCCGGGCCTGCCTTGCTCTTGGGCCACAACGCAGCTCAGTGTCCGCTCCCCTCCTGCACCCGTGTTTTGACCCCGAGATCCCCCGCCTGGGGCGGACACATATAACCAGGAAGAGGGCACCTGCCCCCGTGTCTGTTTCCTGGGGGGGCTGAGGAGACAAATGGCCACTAAGCGGGTGACTCAGAACAACGGCGGGTGCTCTCTCTCAGTTCTGGAGGCCAGGTGTGGGCAGGGGGAGCTCCTTCTGGGGGTGCGAGGGAGGGTCAGTCCTACGCCTCTCTCTCGGCTTCTGGGGCCCTTGAGTGGGTCACTCCAGTCTCTGCCTGCGTCCCAGGAACTTCTCTCGTCCACGTATCTTCCCCTCTCCTTAGACACCAGCCGTTTAGGGAACCAACACCCAGGATTTCATCTGGAGATCCTTATCTGTTTACGTCTGCCAAGGCCCTATTTCCAAAGTCACATTCTGAGCCTCCAGGGGGACACTCGTTTCTTCTATTTTTTTATTACTGTCGTTGGGCTTTTTCTGTTGTTTTTTTTTTTTTTTTTTTTGGTTTTTTTGGGGTTTTTTAGTTTATTTATTTTGAGAGGAAGCACGCATGTAAGCAGGGGCAGGGAGGAGAGAGGGGGAGAAAGAGAGAATCCCAAGCAGGCCCCACACTGTCAGAGGAGAGCCCGACTTGGGGTTCAGTCTTATGACGGTGAGATCATGACCTGAGCCGAAAGCAAGAGTCAGAGGCGTAATCGACTGAGCCACACGGGTGCCCAGATCACGCGTTTCTGAGCGACACCGTTTAAACTCACTGCAGCATCCCTCCCGATTCACTTCTCCGCTTTGGCTCTGACCTCTGCACCTGCTTCCTACAGAACACCAGAGGGATCCTGCTAAACAAACCAGATCCCAGCCTTCCTCTTGCTGGGAACCATCCATGGCTCCCTAGTCTCAGAGGCCTCACTGCAGCCAAAAGTCTGCTCCTTGTTAGCCCCTCCAGTGTCCTCTCAGCCCCTCTCTGTCTTCCCGCACCCACTTTCCATCTCCAGGCTACAATGAGATGGGAGTATCTTCAATTTCTTGAATGTCCCAGACTCTCTCTCACCCCAGGTCCCACCACGTCCCGCATGCCTCACCCCCATCTGCCTCAACCAACAGGTCTCAGATCACACGCCACCTCCTCCAAGAAGGCTTCTGTGATTACCCCACCCCCGGCTGGGTCTGGTGCCTCTCTCACTCCTCGCTTCCCCGACGATCCCCTATCATACAGTGTTGTCCTTATCTGGTCATGGGTTCGTGTCTCCCATGACTCTGTGACATCCTGAGGGCAGGGACGGAGCCTCGCTGGTTCCATGCTGTGTTCCCAGCATCAAGAATGGTTTCTGCACATAGTAAATGTTCAGTAAAATGCATTCAAGGAAACAGTGAAGGAAGGCATGCACAGTGCTGCGAGGCCCCGCAGTGCAGGCAGGAAGGGAGGGCGGTGCCATCTGAGCTGAAGCCTGAAGGACCGTTCACAGTCTCCGGCACACGGGGTCAGGGAGGGAACGGCAGGCAGAGGAACCAGCAGGAGCACAGGCATGGAGAGGTGCCCAGAGTGGGGTCAGAGGAGGCTGGGGAGTCAGACTGGAGCCAAATGTGAAGGGACGTGGAGGCGCCGTAGGACCAGCCTTCTAAGGCCCAGGGAGAGGTGGGCTGGCAGGAGGTGCCAGCCTGGACTGAGGTCCGGCCAACACTCCCGTCTCAGCTCTCTCCCACCGGGACAGCGGAAGAGCCGGAATGTGGGGGAGTCTGGGGGATTTCCCGGCACAACTCAAATCGGAAAGACATCAGAGAAACAGGCGTTCAACCAAGAAATGGGCTCGGGATGAAAGAGGAACGTCTTCTACTGCTGCTTCTGGATGCCCAGAGAGGTCAGGACACAAGGTTCACGTCACAGAAGGGGTCAGAACCAAGCCGGGAGGAGGAGTGGAGACCAAGGTCTCAGTTCAGCTGCATCCTGCAGCGCTGCCTGGGGAGGGCGCTGTGAGCCTGGACAAGTGGTTTGGCCGCACTTTCTCTTCTGTGAAATGGGCTGAATGATAAGGAGAAGAGACACGATATGTGCACAGACCTTGGCACACAGTAGGTGCTTGGTCGAGGTGAACCCCTCCACCTCGCTCGACCCCCATTTCAATATTTTTCTTGAACCGTGGGCACCATGCTTTCGTTTGTCTCACAGGTATTTCCGGTGCACCCACTGTGTGCCCAACGGTGCGTGTGTGGCCACCGGAAATAAAATGACCAATAACCGAAGTCCCTTTGAACCACGGCCCTGCAGCTTTGCTCCGCTGTTCTCTCCGACAGGAGCGTGCATTCCTGGGTCTCTCCAGCGGGTCCGACCAGGGACGGCCAGGAAAGACTGTTCACGTCGCTTTGTCCCCAGACGTTCATCAGCCCCTGCCGGTGCCAGAGTCTTTGCTCACAGCGGCAGACGGAGAGACGGGTCAGACCCGGCCCGGCCCCGGGAGTGCTGCCCCCCGCGCCTGCCTCCCTCCCCCGCACCCCGTGTCTCCCATCCGATCCCAGACACAAGCACAGGTCGGCGCGCGCTGGTGTTGGCGGTAAGCCCACTGTCAGCGGAGCTCCCTCGACGGCTGTCAGGGGAGTCGGGGCGGCTGTCGTGTCTGGGAGTCTGTTGCATCTTCATGTCATTTCCCCCCAGGTTTGAGTGACCTCAGCACCTGCCCGTCTCCCTCCCTTGCCGGTCGTTCTTAGACGGGGAGCTCAGTCCAGTCGCGTTCCACCTCTGGCACAACCCAGGAACGCCGTGAATATTTACGGCACAAAATTCCCACTGCGGACGGCACAGTTAAGTCAAGTTGAAGATCTCTTCAAATCCTTGGTCATCGTCTTGCTTAAGAAGTCTGCCTCCTTCCGCGAAGCGACTGTCTGCCGGTGCCTGGAGGAGCCCTCGTGCCTGACCTGCTCGTTGATAACCGGGCAGAGTCGGAACAGGGCACACCAGCTGGTTGGTTTGATAAGCACGTTGGCCCTGGTTCCCGAAGACTGTGCACGAGATAACTCTTATCTCCAGCTCTGAGGAAGTCCGGGCCCCGCCAGCGTGTGTCCGACAGCTGGGTATGTAACGCCTGAGCCCCTCGCCGGGAAGCCCACGGTGACCGGGACTGACATACCTGCTCCTGTGAACATTACAGCAGAAGGGCGAGGGCGGACGATGAATCACCGAATTTAGACAAGAGGGCGAGGAGTTGAGGAAAGGAATTGGCTCTAGGAGCCCGGAAACCTGATCCTCAGAGAGTGGGGAGGCGGAGGGTGCGCGTAGGGGGCCGGGTTCATGGATAAAGGGACATTTCAGCTGAGACGTTTGGTTCCAGGGGCAGAGTGAGAGGAGAGGGTACAGCACGCAGAGGAAACAGCGTGTGCAAAGGCCCCGAGGTGGGAAGATAGTTGTCCGTCCAAGGAGCAGAGTAAGGCCGCCGTGACAGGGGCTTGGGCAGCAAGGAGGGGCGAGCGGCTCAAAGTGGCCTAAAATGGCAGGTGGGGGTCAGACTGCCGAGTGCATTACCCCGTAACCCCAACGGACATCGGATGACACCCATTTTACAGGAGGGGGACTGGCCGTGATGTCAGTGAATTTCGGATCAACTGGGCAGGAGCCATTCACCTCTCAGGGGGATCTTGCACACACGGACTTTCCACAGGGCCGTAGCGAGAGGCTAGTTCGTTTTCTCAGCCAGTTTTACTGAACACCGATCAGGTGCCCGGCTGGGGGCACGCAGTGCTGAGCACGTTCAGATCGGTCCCGCCCTCTCGGGGCTGCCAGCCCAGTGGGGAAGGGGGGGCCGCGCTGGTCGGGTGAAGACAACCGTGCAGCCAGCCTGCTGCGGAGGCGGAATTCTCGGCCGCCCTCGGGGCCCTGGAGACTCCCCCCGCGGAGTCAGCGGCGTGGAGCGATCGCGGCGGCCACGCTCCGTCCCGGGGACTTGGCGTCCTCGGGCTCTGCTGTCCAGGACCCCGGCGTGCATGTGGTAGCGTTTGGCTGTCTGCAGCGCTGGGGATCTTGCGGCTTCAGGGAAGAGGATGTCGCCTCCAGCTCCCGCTTGTGTCTCTTGACGCTAATCAAATGGCCAGGCGTGGGCTTGGGTCTAAGTCAGAAAGCTCTCTGGGGCCTAATTCTCGGAGCGGGGCGCACCCGTGGCTCTGTCTCCACCTCAGCCCCGACCTGGGCATCCGATCTCATCCACCTGGGGCTGATCCGCAGGGAGGCTGTAATTTCTCCAAATGGAGTGGAGGGCTGGGAATGGTGAGCCAACTTTTAATGAGTCCCCAGCTGTCCCTTGAAGTCCCGTGACTCGTTCAGTAATGAACCCCGTCTTGGCCTCCCGGGATTGGTATGCCAAGGGGTTTGGCATCTTGTGCAGGGAAGGGGTCCCCGGGTGCCCTTTAATGTCACTGACTGACTCCTGATGAGCCTAACTTCGTTCACTGCCCCACGTCCCCCAGGAAGTGTGCCCAGGGGCCTTGGGTGATGAGCTCCAAACACATGACGGGGCTGGAGGTGGCGGGTTCAGACGCTCCTACGAATCGCCTGCTACCCAAGACACGGCTTATGTGAATTCTCTGGGGCTTGTAATTGACTTCTTTACACAAAGACTGGCTGAGTCTAGTCAAAACCCGTTCAATGCCCTTCGGGTTCTTAAACACAGATGAATAGGCGAGGAGAGATTTCGCGCGTGAGAGCTCGGGTCACTTTGTGCCTCGGGGCACCGACTCACTCCAGACAGCCTCAGGTAGAGATCCTGGGAACGACCTGACCTCTCTCTGATTCTCTGTCTGAAAACAGGAAGGCTGATAGGCATAGCATCTGCCCAGTGGATAAACGTGGCCCTTAGCAAAAGTCCAGCAAGTGCCAGAGACTATGATTTCGTCCCTCGGGGGAGCCCTGCGGGAGCTCGGCCGGACCGAAGGGAATCCGCTCACCGTTCACCTACCGTACCCCATGCCTCTGGAACTTCTCCGTCTGTCCATTTGCCAAAGGTCGAGAGATCTCTGTGTTCCTGGCTCTAGAAATTCAAACACGGAGCAAGCAAGATGAGGTTCCTTCTGGGGTTCACCTCCTCGGGGGGGGGGGGGAGGAACTGGGCAAATAGGAGTTAAAGAGTCGCACAAACAAAACACTAATTTCAAGCAAGTGGATTTGGGCCCGCATTTCTTGGGCCGGCTGCAGCACCGGAGTCAACGATTATATCAGAGTCGGGGTGGGCGGCGATGGAATTATTTTCGGGGATTTGGACCCTTCCCCAGTGGGGATTAGATCCCACCGTTGCTTGTTCGAACCTCCCATCTCGAGCGTGCTCTGAAGGCACGGACACACGTCGTGAGTGTCTCCACGTTGTCACCTTCATGCAGTCACACAGCGAGGTTAGCATAGCTGTCAAGCAGGTTCGGGGCTCCAAACTCGGTGACGTTTTACTCCATGTTTCACTCGGCTTCACACCCGTCACACAAAGCAAAGCCCGAGACAGAGTCGCACGACAAACAAGGCACCGCGAGGGGTAAGAAGTTAACAAAGCAAACGCGCAGTCCGTCCGCGAGCGCGCAGCCGGGACGAGGCTTCCGTCTGGCCGGCGTCGGCACCCCACACAGGCTGCTTACTGTGGGCAAGCGGTGGAGGGTCCCCGTTATGTCCGGAGATCAATCGTGCAGACTTTTCATGGGCACTTGCCTTTCCGATGAGGTCAGATGTGCAAGGGGCAGCGTCTGGAGAGTCTGACCGCTCGCTGCAAAGATACTCCGTTTTTAAAAAGAGTTTATTTACTCCGTCTCGGGCCTGAGCAGACCTCTTTTGGCTCTGCCGGTTACCAGTTCTGGATGCCGTCAGCCTGCGCTGGTTTCGGTGATAACCAGTCTGAACACCAACGCCTTTGGCTGCGAACGTCCCTGCGTGACATAAGTCGCTGCTTGACACGAGTGACTCCATCTTGCTCTCGACACCTGTTCTATCAGCTCCCCGTCTGCCATAAGCTACGAAGCCCCATGCAGGCACCCTGGCGACAGGCGTGTCCACCCTGGTTCTTAATCACTGTCTCTGCCGCATTATAGGTACTTGCGCGTTTTTACTGAACAAACCAATCACAAAATGCATCCAGAGAAAGCGCGTGGTTGGATGCACTTCGCCAAATCATCGTGAGACATCTGGTCAACCCGGCGATAATAGCTAAACTTCAGCTAAACTTTCGGCACAAAGGGCAAGAGCCCCCTCCTGATTTCCGACAACTCAGCTCCACGGTCCCGGAAGAGAATCACATTTTAATTTTCTCTTCTCCACAGCAGGGATACAGGCATGCATCTCGTCCCCATACAGTTTCAGGTTCCAAAGAGAGAGCTAGCAGGGTCCAGGCCAAACTGCTATTTTGCCTCGTTCAAAATGACACTTGTTGGAGAGCAATTATTCTGACAGACCTTAACTTTCTCGTGCCATGACCGTCTCGCCGTGAGTGACACACGTGTCAGTAAGCAAGCCTGGGCCAGGCGCAGGGAACGGCCGTGCCTCATCCTAATGACGGATGCCTGCCCTTTCTCATAGATCTCGGTCTCAAGAATCCAGGCTTACGAATGTAGAGGACACTGACATATGTTCTAGAATCAACAGAAGTGGGCAGACACGATTAAAGGTTTGAAGGATTCTTTTTAATGGGATAAAGACCCACTGCACCGTGCAATGTGCATCATGACCACGAAGCTAATCAAGGTCTCTGAGAGGAGAGTAAGGGCCAGACTCTCGGGTCGCCCACGCAGATGGTGCCCCTCCCCCTCCCCCTGATGAAGGATGAGGAAATGTCCCACGGGAAGCCAGGGGCAGGGAACGTTCCAGGCGAAGAAAACGACAAGAGCAAACCCGTGGAGGCGTGAGGGGCGAGGAGCAAGGGAAGCGGCCAGACTGTGAATGGGCTTTGGGGGCGTCTTAGAGCTAGCTCCCTGGGAGCCAGAGCGGAGACCGGCTGAGGTAACAGCAATGTTGAACGGACGTGAGGGACCCGGTCACCCGTAGCCACAAGCGTTAGGCTTTTCGTGTTAGAAGAAAGTTCAATTATGAAATGGAACTCGGTCCCCCATATCAGTCAGCGTAAGCTAAGGATGCTGCGGTAACAACTGGCCACCTCAAAATCCTAGTGGCCGGCAACCACAAAGCTTCGCTTCTGGGTCATGCTCATGGGTCAGCAGGAGCCCTGCTTGAGGGGCGTCTTCTTCATTGCAGGCCCACGTTCGAAGGAGCCGCCCTCTCCGGGAAGAGCTGATCTTGCGACAAGAGCCCGATAAAGATGGCAGAACCACCCACCCGAGGTCCTTAAGATTCCTGCTTCACAGTGGCACGTGCCAATTCCCGACATATCTCGTTGGCCCGAGCAAGATCACGGCCAAGCCTGGATTTAATGGCAGTCAAGAATTATCATTCTCCCGCAGGGGTGGGCCCGGGACGGCTTCTGGGGTTTTCTCCCACTCAGCAGAAACTGGGAACTACGGGATGAGCGAGCCCACTGCCGAGAAAAGGACACGAGGCTTTGGAGAAATGTCCTTTATTGTCGCCTCTGTGAACTCGGAACCAAGAAGCCAGGGGTGGGGCTTGAGTCTGTCCATCAAGCGTTCTACACCGGTCCCGGGAGTGGAGTGGAAGGGCTCGGTTAGCACTTCTGCCGCCTCTCGCAGATGAAAGCAAACGTCTCCAACTCACAAGAGAAGTTGCCCTGGTATCCATGGTTGTGGATCGTCACGCAGGCTGGGGCGGTTCCATTATCACGCAGCTCCTTGGGCTTCCCGTTGCTATAAAGAGACGCCCACGAAATTCCTGAGCAGATGGGCCAGTGCCTGAGCCCCCCTTTCCCCCCCACCCCCGCCCATGAGTGAGAGTCTGGCCCTGAGGTTCTCGAGGCCCCGAATGGGAATTTTATCCAGCCCTTCTTGCAGGACTCGTCAGGCCAACCCCTTCCCATTTCTTTTTCCAAGGGGAGAGACGGAGCTCAAATGGGAGTGGCGACAGGCAACAGTCTGCAGAGGAGCTGGGGGTCTCCGAGCTCTGGGGCCGCCATCTCTGCCTGCCTCATCTCGCTGACCCTCTCCCCTTCTCTGAGGCCCGTTCACCTTGAAGCCAGATTTCCCCTGTCCAAATTCTAGCTCTGCCACCTGCCGTCTACGTGATCGGGGCAACGGTCTGAACATCTGAGCCTCTGCTTTCCTCTTTCGCGAAACGGGGGATCGTCGTGAGGACGGGGGAACCGGTGCGTGGAGCGGGTGTGGCAGGTGCTCAGGCAGCAGATGAGTTTGCCAAGGAGATGAAGTCTGCCCCGGGCCCGGACCCTTCCGGAGCGGTTTGCCAGACAGGGGGAGGTGATGCTGGAGATGGAAACGTCCAAAAGCAAAGATCGCGAGGAGGCAGGCGACTGCCAGGAAGGCATGGTGGGCTCGCTGTGGTCCCCGCGGGGAAGATCTGCCCACACCCTAACCCCGGGTGTCTGTGAGGGTGACCTTATTGGGGAAAGGGGTCTTTGCGGATTAAATTAAGTGAAGGATATTAAGATGGGATCATCCCAGATTAACTGAGTGAGTCTTAAATCCAACGATAAGTGTCCTTATAAGAGACGGAAGAGAGAAGACACAGGGGAGACGAGAAGGGTGTGTGAGCACAGAGGCAGAGGCTGGAGTGATGGGCCCTTGAGCCAAGGAACAACCGGAGCCACCAGAAGCTGGAAGACGCAGGAAAGGGTCCTCCCCCCCAGGCTTTGGAGCAGAGTGTAGCCCTGCTGACATTTTGGTTTGGGACTCTGGCCTCCGGAACTGCGACAGAGTTAAGTTTCCGTTGTTCGAGCCAGCCAGTTTGTGGCTCTTTGTTACAGCGCCTACAAGAAACTCATACGGTTGGCAAAGGCTATATTATTATCCTCCTGAATAGACACATTCCAGGCTCTGAGAAGTTCTGCAACAATGAACCCGTTCGGCATCGAATCCGCTGTTTCTCAAGCATTTAAATGGAAATACTCTTCCCAAGGAAGAAAGTGACAATAGCTGGTGTGATAGAAAGGGTGACTCGTGTTTTGGGAGTTGCTGCAGGTAAACAGTGAGTGAATGACAGGGAAACATCCAGAATGGTCATAAAATTGCTCTCTAAAAGCCCTGCCAGTCTCTCAGGGGACGACCGTGTTGGGCGGTTAGGGACAGCAGCGTGGCAGACAGGGAGACTCACCTGTAGGTGGGGGCTGAGCCATCCATCCACCTGTGGTTTCCTTTCTGGCCCTCTCTGAAGAGGCCTATCCAGGATGTCACCTCCTCAGTTGACATCAGGAAGTCCTAGATGGGGTGAAGCACGCCGAGAGGTAAAATTCCATTAGGGCTAAAAGGACCGAGGCTGGGGTGTCCGGGGACGGGAGGAGGGCCGAGGAGCAGAGGAGATTTCGGGTGGGCAGGCAGCCAGGCAGCCACGCACAGCACTTTGCATCCTGATGTGACCCCAGCCCTACTATGTGCGTGGCGTATGGCCTGAGACATATCATCTACCCCTCGGTTTCTCCCTCTGTACACTGGAAAGAATAGAGTCCCCACCTCCCGGCATCTTCTCAAGATCAAAAGAATAGACCGTGTGAGGTCCGTGCACCTAGAAAGAAGCACCAGACACATTTTTAAGGTCAATGGATATTAGAGCGAGGGGTTTGATCTGCAGGCTGTAGGAAAATCTCTGGCTAGAAACCTAACTCAAAAGACATTCTTGATTCCTTTCTTTGAGCCAAGCCTTGTTCCCGGACCAGGGGAGCCAGATATCACTTAGCTCCAGCCCCAGACTTACAAGCGGGCAACCCTGAGGCAGCGTGAAGCTCTGGGATGAAGGCCTCTGATGACGTCATGAGAGAATATGGAGAAGGGATGTTTGTGTTGGGGTTTTGACAGGTGAGTAGGAGTTCGCGACACAAAGAGCAGGAGTAAGGGCGCTCCACACGGAAGGCCCTCCAGGAATCAGAGCTCGGAGGTAGGACCTCAGTGCACAGGGTCCATTCCCTGCATATCAGAGCGGCGAGCTTGGGTCGAAGCCAGAAGAGGCGGGTCTTGAAGACCGTACTGGGAGTATTGTGCTAGATCCCAGAGGGAACAGAAATACGAACCCCCAAATTCTCTTACAATCCCTGTCCCAACCCGCTAAGATTCTGCCTTCCCTTTCCCACCTGTTCTGCTCGGCTGTTGACGATAACCAGGTGAGCTTGCTTCTGGGCACAGGAGTCGTTAGCCAGGGTCCAGGTGAGGTTGTCCAGGGAGAAAAAGTAGCAGGAGCCCTGGAAGGCCTTCCAGTCCAGGGGGCAAGGCTCGCACGAGGATTCTGCGAGAATAGAGCCATCAGCCAAACTGGCACGTCCGGATTTCCGTCCGGCTGAAGACGCGCCTCACCCATCGCCCCCTTTCACATTCCCACTGGCCTCGCTTGAACACCCCCAACAGTCGGAAACTTACTACCCGGCCAGATGGCACTGCCCATGATGAAACTCATCAGATGGAAAGAGAAAAACGTCATAGGGAAAAAAGGGACTCAAGGAACAGGGTTAAAACTATCCTACTGTTGTGTGAAATAGAGGGACATATGCTTCGACAGTTTTTATTTGCATAAAGAACCTCCAGAGCGGTGGTCTTCAACCATTGGTGATTCCGTCCCCGGAGGGCAAAGGGCAGCATCCGGAGACCTTTTTTGGTTGTCGTAAGTCAGAGAGGGTGGTCCCATCAGGTGGGTCAAGGCCAGGGATGCCACAACGCATAGGGCGGTTTCCCCCCACTGCAAAGAACGATTCAGCCCCAAACGTCAAGAGTGCATGTTCGAGAAACTCTGCTCTGTAGGAAAATATATATAACTATACAATATAATCCCAGTGGCTCCTGAGGGTTAGGTGGGAACTCGGCAGCGAGGGCTCAGGAGTGATAGGATCCTCACTGCCTACATGTATATCCAGTTAGTGAATACACACACACACACACACACACACACACACACGCTCGCGCACACACACACACACACACACATACACACACACAGAGCTGATCTTTGTTATTTGCAGACTCCACATTTGCAAATTCACGTACTCGCTCAAATTGCTCGGTGACCCCAACATCAGTACTCGTGAGGTTTTCCCAGCCACTCACAGACCTGCGCAGAGTGGCCCAAGGCTGGAGTCAGAGACAGCACGAGGCAAGCTCGGCCTTCCTGTCCCTTCTCGCACCGTAAGCAAGCGTGCCTTCTGCGGGCCGTTTTGTGCCACACTCGTCACGTTTTTATGCTTTCCGTTGGCTATTCTGCTGTTGGGAAAGGCCCTCGAGGGTCCTGCTGGCGTGCCTCAGTGTTCCTACATGCCCAGGAAGGCCGCCACGTGCCTTACAGGGAAAACGTGTGCGTGTTCGATAAGCTTGTTTCAGGCGTGAGTGAGGGCGCTGTTGGCCACGAGTTCAACGTTCGTGACGCAGTGTCTATTAAATATATTTAAACGGGGGCGCCTGGTGGCTTGGTCGATTAAGCACCCGTCCCTTGATTTTGACTCAGGCCATGATCTCATGGTTCTTGGGATTGAGCCGTGGGTCAGACCTGGTGCTGAAAGCACAGAGTCAGCTTGGGATTCTCTCTCTTCCTGTCTCTCTCTCAAAATAAGTAAACTTTAGGGGCGCCTGGGTGACTCAGTCATTTAGGTGTCCGACTTCGGCTCAGGTCATGATCTCGCGGTCCGTGAGTTCGAGCCCCGCGTCGGGCTCTGTGCTGACAGCTCAGAGCCTGGAGCCTGCTTCAGATTCTATGTCTCCCTCTCTCTCTGCCCCTCCCCTGCTCGTACTCTCTCTCTCTCAAAAATAAGTAAACATTAAAAATTTTTAAGAAAAAAATAAAAATCAATAAACTTTATGTGTATACAGAAACACACAAAAACAAGGTTATGTATTGATCAGGTGACAAAATGTCATGACCAGAGAGTCCAACAAAACTAATGCTGTCATTTCCCCTAAGAGCAATGATTCAGCATCCACCAGTTCACCGTCTGCAGGGACTCTCTAAAACACAACTACGGGAATAATAAGCACTGAATGTATGTATAGTGTATCTCATCCACTCACGCAAAAGTTACATAAAAAGTGTGCGGCACCAAGAACACTCCCTCCAGTCGCATCCAATCCAATAGTGGTGTTGGTTCGGGACCCAGGAGTCTACACTGTGGCGAGTTCTCCAGGTACGTCTCACGTGCCACTAAGGACTGACCACGCTTCGGGGCACACCGGTGTGGCTTTTGAGAGTGGAGGCTCTGGACCCTGAGAGTCTGCCTTGAAGAAGAGAGTGTTAATTCCCTCCCATTTTTACAGCTGAAGAAGCGGAGGCTCAGAGTGGTTTCAACGGGCCGCCCCAGGTCGCACACAACCGCAAGCTCAGACCACATGTGGCTGTCTCAAAAGTCTTGTTCTGCTCGGGGCCTCCCACTCTTAAGTATGATCCGATGGTGACACTCGAACTTTCTGAAAAGCTCTGAGGAGCCATGGGCATTGGACTGCCCCTCTGAGGGCCACTGGCCAGAAGCCCCGCTGCCACGGGTGCCGACCGGAACACAGCCTCTGCCCTCTCCGCCTCCCCGCCCCCACTCCTTACCGTTGCCCGCCAGTACAGCCTTCATTTGCCGGAACATTTCGCCCCGAATGAAGTCCAGGTCGTGCCTGGCGTCCCCCAGTCCCTGCGTCACTGGGAGGCCCGAAGAGAAAGGGCTGGTGAAGGTCTGGGCGGAGAGAGGAGATATGGGGGAGGGGCAGGAGACCGACCGCGTGGAACCCCACTCACCTTTTTCATTCACTTGAATGACTTCCCTCTGCACCTGCTGTGTCCTCTTCAGGACTGGGGAGAGGCCCGAGTAGGTATTCCAGACCCCAGAACCTCCCTGGGGTCTCTCCCTGTTCCCCAAACCTTACGGGGCCAAAGCTTTCTCTCGTTCCCAGGGCAAGGCTTTCTGGGGCCCCGAAATACCCCGCCCATTACTCAGATGAGGAAACTGAGGCCCAGAGAGGTAAAGGCGCTTGTCTAAGGCAGCCAGCGCACAAGCGGCAAGGCGGGACTTTTATTCAGGGTATATACTATTTAGCAGGGAGGCTTGAGTTCAAGTCCAGTTCTGGGATGAGCTTTGAGGAGACACTTACCAATAACTCAGACCGACTTGGGCCTATGCGGGCCCCGCAAATGCCTGTTAGACCGATGGGGGAGGGGGCTACATTCTGTTACCTTTATGATCCCACTAGGGACACGGACCAGCCACCCCTGCACCAGCCCCGCAGACCGGCCTTTGCGGGTTGGGAGGCAGGGCGCTTGCTTCCCTGTGGTCGCCCTGTCCCCGTTGGCCCCGAAGCTTACCTTTGGACAGAACCACACAGAGCAGAATGAGCATGAGAAGCAGGATCAGGGACACGGCCAAGCAGAGGTACTTCCAGGTCTTGTCCTGGGACGCCTGTCCCCGTCGCCCTGGGGGAAACCCGGTCAGCCTCCCTCTCCCCAAGGACACAGCGCCTCTCACCCCCTGAGGTGCCTCAAACAGTCTGCAGGAAACTGCCGTATGTATCCCCGGGGTATTCTGGGCTCACTGTGGGATCCACCTGACAGGGGAGGACTCAGAAAAGCCCGGAAAAAGAAGCCCATCCCTCTAGTAGAGAAAGTCATGGGGGCGAAGCCTGATGGGATGGAAAAGCCCCTCAGACGGGCGCCTGGGTGGCTCAGTCGGTTAAGCGGCCGACTTCAGCTCAGGTCATGATCTCACGGTCTGTGAGTTCGAGCCCCACATCGGGCTCTGTGCTGATGGCTCAGAGCCTGGAGCCTGCTTCCAATTCTGTGTCTCCCTCTCTCTCTGCCCTTCCCCTGCTCACGCTCTGTCTCTATGTCTCTCAAAATTAAATAAACGTTAAAAATTAAAAAAAAAAAAAGAAAAAGAAAAGGGCCTCAGGAAGACTCAAACCTCAGACGTTCCCTTCCTCCAACCTGCGAAGGAATCCAGACAACCAGCACCCAGCTTTTGCTGACGTGGAAAAGGGGCCCGGTCCCAGCTCCCTGACTCACCGGCGTTCTCCTGCTGCGGAGAGCATTTGCCTCTCAACGCCGTGATCTCATGGGAGCTTGGGAAGTGCCTGGCTTCAGCCATGGCTACAATTCACTCCGCGCTGAGAGGCCCCTGCCCGGCGGGTCCGTCCGGGTGACTCTACCCAGCCCGTGGAAGGAAACACCCTCCGCCCCAACCCTCCCACATTTGTCTTCCTTCCTGGCTCGGCATATGGCCCCAAGATCTCTAGATGGCCAGCGATCAAGCGATCTGAGGGGGGAAGGGACCCGGGCACCTGGGGCAAAGGCAGCGGCAGCTTCCCCTACAAACTTGACCTCCGCCCAAGGTGGTTAAGACACAAAACGACCCAGAACCGGATCGGGTCCCTGTACTCACACCACCACCACCCTCTGCTTCTAACGGCTTCGTGTGAACAGTCATTTCTGGTTTGCACAGTAAGTGATGGACCTTTGGCCTTAGGGGATCATTTGTGCGACTCTTTTCTCGGCTACTGAGGAGGGTGCCACTTCCCAGCACCATGCGTTCATTCACTCACGCGTTTCTCTAGCTAGCTAGCTGATTAACTATTTATTATTTTAAAGTTTAAAAATGTCAACTCTAGGGGCGCCCGGGGGGCTCAGTCCGTTAAGCATCTGACTCCAGCTCAGGTCACGACCTCACAGTCTGTGAGTTCCTGCCCCGTGTTGGGCTCAGCGCTGACAGCCCAGACTCTGGAGCCTGCTTCAGATTCTGTCTCCGATCTCTCCTTGCCCCTCTCCCACTCGTGCTCTGTCTCTCTCTCAAAAATAAACATTAAAAAATTTTTTTAAAAAAATGTCCACGATGACGCAATGATAAAGGATGAAGGGGCTGGCATTGGCCGACCGCCCTCCGTGTGTCAAACACGATGAAATGGTCTTTATACATTCTGTCCCGTTTCATCTTCACCAAAAAAAACTGTCCAAAAGAGCGACTCTTCAACACGGGACAGGTGAAAAGCACAATGCGGTGGAAACACAAGGCTAGTAAAAAGCACAGCTAGGATGTGAATCCATCCTCGCGGACTCCAGGCCGTTTTCCCCATCATTCTCGGCTGCGTTACCAGCATCAGGGCTATGCACTTGAAAGAAAGGGAAGAGAAGTTGCCTAACCGTCTGAGTTGAATAGTAACCCCTTACCCCCCAAAATGTATGTGTTAGAGCCCCAACCTGCAGGACCTCAGAAAGGGACCGTATTTGGAAATAGGGTCACTGCAGGTGTCATCAGCTAAGAGGAAACCATCCGGGGGTGGGGCGGGCCCCCTCTGCCAACTTGACTGATGTCTTTACAAAAATGGGAACTAGTCCACAAGGAGAATACCACGTGAGGACAAAGGCAGAGGTCGAGGTCAAGGCGATGCTTCTACAAGGCAAGGGACGCCGAAGATGGCCAGCATGGAGAGAGGCGGGCAACAGACCCTTCCCTCGCACCCACCAGGAGGAACCGATCGGCCTCGCTCTGGGACTTCTATCCCCTCAAACTGCGAGACAGTAGGTTTCTGTGGCTTGAGCCACTAGGCGTGTCGTACTTTGTTACAAAAGCCCCAGGAAACTAACATATTACCTATTTTGAAAATCGCATAGCCATCCTTAGCCACATGCATACATATTTGATATCATTATGACCATGTTTGTGTCTGTCAGCGAGGTTCCTCATGCTTCTAGGCAATCCTGGGAATTTTATAAATAGGAAACAGTGCTCACGCTTCTTAGTGATCAGGAAAACGCAAACCAAATGACAAAGGGATATTATCACATGCATATCAGATTGGGGCAAATCTTTAAGTCCGTTCCTAAGTGTTGCTGGAGACATGGAGCAACCAGAACATTCCTGCACTGCTGGCATGCGCGTGAACTGCTGCGGTCATTCTGCAACACAGGTGAGCACAGACGACAAAGCTGAGAACACACACGCCCGTGGAGTCGCACCCGTGGGTGTACACCCAACGCAGCTGTGCGCTTGTTTGCACCGAGAGGTGTGTACCAGCATGCTCGCCACAATTTTCTGTAATTGCCAAAATGGAGGATCATCAAAAACCCATCTGAGTAGAATAAAAGAATAAATTGTGGTATTATCCGTACGATGGAAAACCTGAAAACATCCATCCATGAAGAGAAGCCAACAAGAGCTATATATACAGCAGCTTAGAGGGGTCTTTCCTATTTTATTCTGACAAAAAAAAAAAACCACACACACCCAAGATTACATAAACTATCTCTTCAGAAGCTAAAGCAATTATTCAAAAACAATTTGTGCAACCTACTCTCAAATGGGTGAACGAGGAAGAGTATGTGTGAGATAGGTAGGTAGGTGATAGATAGATAGATAGATAGATAGATAGATAGATAGATAGATAGATATGATAGATAGGTTGATATATAGATAGGTAGGTAGGTAGATGGATGGATGGATAGACAGATAGGTAGATAGAGAGATAGATAGAGAGATAGATAGACAGACAGACAGATAATAGTTCAGTAAATATATCACGGAGTTAATAAAGGGTGAAGTTAAATGAAGGACACACGAATTCATTGGACTATTCCCACAAACATTCTGTAGACCTAAATTTTTTTCAATTTGAAATTTGTGGAGAAAAAGTTAAAAAATGGGAAACACTAATCTTCAGAGCAGCTTTACTTTTAATAGCCTCAAGGCTGAAATAACGGAAATCTCCATCAATTCGAGAATGGCTACACAAATCATAATACCCACACAATGGAATACCGCTGAGCAACGTTAAAGGAACAAATTCCTGATCCATGCAACACCATGAATGATTCTTTTTTTTTTTGAATGTTTATTTATTTTTGAGAGAGACAGAAAGAGAGAGAGAGCATGAGCAGGGGAGGGGCAGAGAGAGAGGGAGACACAGAATTGGAAGCAGGCTCCAGACTTTGAGCTGTCAACACAGCGCCTCATGCGGGGCTCGAACCCACAAACATGGGATTATGACCTGAGCTGAAGTCAGACTCCCAACCGACCGAGCCAGCCAGGCACCCCTAGAGTTGTTTTTTTTTTTTAATGGCAAAATTAAACTATATTGTTTAGGGGTGTGTATACACATAGGTAGAAAACTATAAAGAAAATCAGTCAATGATTATCAGAAATTCAGGATACTGGATACGTCTGGAGAATTAACCCATGTGCTGAGAGATGCGTGCGAGGGCCTCTGGGTCCGGCAGGCATCTTCCACTGCGCGGGGGTCGGAAACGTGGGAACATTTAGCCAATAACCATCTATTGATTATGCGTGTTTGTTTACATATTTTGTGTATATGCATTATTTCATAATAAAGGTTTTAAAATGTTGTAAAAAGGAGTCTAAAAATACTTCGCAAAGGTAAACAGCTGTATAGTCGCTAATGGAAAAAGGGACTTCAATAGTCCTCTTGCATTTTGTGATCAAATATAAAAAAACAAAAAAAGATAGGTTTTTCAGGTTGGATGGCCTCCTTGAGATCCAACTAGAAAACAGTATTTTCTTTTTTTTTTTAATAATTTATTTATGTTTTTTAAATTTACATCCAAGTTAGTTAGCTATAGTGCCACAGTGATTTCAGGAGTAGATTCCTTAATGCCCCTTCCCCATTTAGCCCAGCCCCCCTTCCCCCAAGCCCTCCAGCAACCCTCTGTTTGTTCTCTATGTTTAAGAGTATCAGGCAGAATTTTCTAAAGATCCATTTTAGAGGTCAGGTAACAAGAATGTCATCTTACACAACACAGTGGGCTCCTGTGTAACCACGAATTCAGAACCCTTTTATGTCTGATATTGGGTAATATTGCCTTCTAAATGATTCCTGTAAATTGTTTCCACCGTCCTGGAGAGAAATTATTCAAGGAAGGTCAAAGGTAAGGGCAGAGCCTTCATATACCTGGATTCACCGTCTGGGAACTTGGAAGTGTTGGAGAAATAAAAAATCAAAACCCAAAGAACATGCCAATTCCTAAACACAGAACTAGCCCAGTTTCTTACTGATCCCGAATGCCTGTGGGTAGCCTGTAACTGGCTACAAAGTTGTCAATGTTCACCTCTATTTATAAGGGATTAAAACCCCAGTTGACCCTTTGAATAAACAGTCTGCAGTTACTGAATTTGCATTGGTATTTTGTATTAGTCATGCCTTTTGATTTTCTGATGCGTTGACTTTTATTTTCTGATGCCTTGCCCATCCAGGAGAGACCAGACAATTTCCTCTGGGAGCATGTCTCTCATATGCACATGAACCAATCCAAAGCCCATACTCCCAACTACCTCCTTTATATACAAATTGTACAACATATAAATTTTATGTAACTATTTATAAATATTCATATATTTATTTGATATGTATAAAGTATTTATAAGTACCTTTTTAATTTATATTCATGTATTTATATTTAATATTAATCAAATATTTCTAAAAAGTCATCATATATGTAGTCCAAGAAACACGCAACAGATTCCAAGCCACGCATACCTTCCTCCTGATAGCGATACCTTTTGCTCAACCAACAAACCCCAACAGTTAAAACCGGAAAGAGACGAGACTGCTCAACTCACACCCGGAAACCCATTACGCTCATTCCTTATCGCACTCGCTCTAGGCCTCGACGAAGGTGTTTTGCAAAGACCGGAACATTCGGCTGCCAGACCAGAAAACCCTGCTAGCAAGGAACTAGCGGACCACGCCCCACGCGTCCCCTCTCCCGCCGGAGGTCCCAGGCGGAACACAGCCCCAGCCCCTCCCCCACCGCCACAGCCTGGTCACGTGCCCTCCGCCTGCTCCCCTGCCACAAACCGACCCCGACCTCTCCGTATAAAAATCTAGGTGTCCCTCTTGCGAGCACAGAGAGGTCGGTTGTTCAGGCTTGAGCCTGCCCCCTGCCCCAGCTGCCGGCACCCAAATTAAATGCCCCCTTCTCTTCCAAACCCTCCTCTCTTGAATTACTGGGGGCAGGAGGGGGAGGGCGAGGGGGAGTTGGAAGGAGGCGGGAGAGGGGGGGCTGGAAGGGGGAGGAGGGGGGAGGGGAAGGGGAGAGGTGGGGAGAGGGGTGAGGGTGGAGAGTTGAAGGGAGTGGGGGAGGGTTGGGGGTGCGCTGTTGGCCTGGACAGTGCAGGGTCCACCCCTTCGCTTCCTGAGTTACAGACTATGATCATTTGGTAACAACACCTGTTCTCTTTGACGGCAATGCAGCAATATATATATATGTGTGTGTGTGTGTGTGTGTGTGTGTGTGTGTGTGTGTGTGTATATATATATATATATTTTTTAAGATTTTATTTTTTAAGTAATCTCTGCACCCAAGATGGGGTTTGAACTCACGACCCCCGGATCAAGAGTTGCATGCTCTTGGCACTGAGCCAGGCAGGCGCCCAATGCAGCAACATTTAAAAGTAACAACAAACTTCAAAAAGCTGTTACAATCAGGAGGCGTCTGCTCTGCCCGGAGCTGCCGACGCCCCGGAGATGTCAGGAATCCTCTTACTCCACCCTGTCAAGGCCTTAAAGCTTGTTTCATTTCTTCATAACTCAGATCTACTCACTGTCTGGTTATTTGTTTTATGCCGTGTATATTTTACTTAACGCCTTTCACTTTCCCATCTTTTTAGATTTCGTATTTCTCTTAATTAGCAATAAAGAAACCTGGTTTTGAAAAATGCCAGACACAGAGGGAGACCTCTCTCACACTTGATAGATAGAATTACGCACCTGTTGTCTGGTGAGCCTTAGTGAAATCCTGTACGGACATCCATTAGCGGTCTCTGGAGGGGCACCTGGGTGGCTCAGCTGGCTAAGCGTCCAACTTTGGCTCAGGTCATATCTCATAGTTCACGGGTTTAAGCCCCCACTGACTGAGAGTCTGGAGCCTGCTTGCTCTCTATCTGCCCCTTCCGTGTTTATGTGTTGTCTCTCTCTCAGAAAAAAAAAAAAGAAAAAGAAAAAAGAAAAGAAAAGAAAAAGAAAGAATCTCTGAAAATGGTCCTGGGGGCATTCAGCAAATGAAGAATTTATTCAAGTTTTATTTCTTTTATTCAAGAAAGTAGACTAGGGGCGCCTGGGTGACTCCCTCAGTTAAGCGTCCAGCTTCGGCTCAGGTCATGAACTTGAGCTTGCGGTTCGTGAGTTCGAGCCCCGCATCGGACTCTGTGCTGACAGTTCAGAGCCTGGAGCCTGCTTCGGTGTCTGTGTCTCCCCCTCTCTGCCCCTTCCCCACTCACGCTCTGTCTTTTTTCTCTCTCTCTCTCTCAAAAATAAACACTAAAAATTAAATAATAAAAAAGAAGAAGAAGTGAGCCACAAAGACCGAAGCTACTGCAGACTGAGCGACTCCGAGAGTGGGGACATCACTGAGACAGCGCGCTGTGCTCCCCACCCCAGACCCGCAGTGGGCGGGGAGACTTTCCCCAGGTGGAGAAGCAGGTCGTGAAGCAGGAAGCTCCTCATCTCCTCCCAGAGGAACTGACTTCAGGTCGCTAGGGAGCAAGGACAAGTTCTAGCCCTTAGGCCGGAACAGCAAAGGCTGCATTGGAAGGAGACTGGGGTAGACTCGTCAACTCTTCCCAGATAGAAGCTAAACCGCAGGTCTGCTCGTTTTCTGGGAAAAGATAGCTGGGAGAAGCCCCGCTGGGGGCAGAACAAATCTCTAAAGCTGGTCTCAGAACTACTCCTACAAAAGAGACCAAATTTGATCGGATTCCTCTGTAGAGCGATTTATGCACAGGGCGTTGTTGACGACAGGAGAGTGGCCAGCCCGCAGTTAGTGTGCACTGGGTGTGCACAGGCGCAGTTTAAAAGTCCAGAGGAAAAAAAGAGAAAAGTGCAGAAAAGTGCATTTATACTCTTAAAATTATATAGTTAGCTTTGTTTCTTTTCTTTCTTTCTTTCTTTCTTTCTTTCTTTCCTTCCTTCCTTCCTTCCTTCCTGCTTTCCTTCCTTCCTTTCTTTCTTTCTTTCTTTCTTTCTTTCCTTCTTTCTTTCCTTCCTCCCTTCCTTCCTTCCTTCTTTCTTTTCTTTCTTTCTCTTTCTTTCTTTTTTCCTTCCTTCCTTCCTTCCTTCCTTTTTTCTTTCTTTCTTCCTTCCTTCCTTCCTTCCTTCCTTCCTTCTTTTCTTTCTTTCTTTTCTTTCTTTCTCTTTCTTTCTTTCTTTCTTCCTTCCTTCCTTCCTTCCTTCCTTACTTCCTTCTTTTCTTTCTTTCTTTTCTTTCTTTCTTTCTCTCTTTCTTTCTTTCTTTCTTTCTTTCTTTCTTTCTTTCTCTGTGGATTCAAATTACTATCTGGGGTCAACTGCTTTCAGCGTGAAGAACTTCCTTTAATGTTTCTTACAAGATACCTCTGCTAGCAACGAATTCCCCCAGTTTTTATCTTACAGTATCTCTCACTTTCATTTTTGAAGGATGGCTTTGCTGGATACATGTCTCTCTTGGCTCTTTCCTTGACCTGGTGGTCTTTCCCATGAGGTATATGCAGGTTCCTGGAACCAAACAAACAAACAAAAATCATTACTGAGGAATCACTCCTCCTGGGATTCTCAAAGGAGCCAGAGGATCGGTAGCTTCTCTTTGATCTGAACTTGGTCTTCCTGGCTGAGTCTTCACTTGCTGTCATCTTTGACTCACCCCTACACCCCCTGGGCTTCATCAACCCCTCCTTCACTTGCCATCTTGTCACCTCCACCGGGGTCCCTGAAATACCAGACAGTATCCAGAAGGGTACAAAGCAGTCGCTTCGGCAAGCTGCCTCCTCTGGATGGTTCTAGCTGGGATGAACAACTGTCTCCTTGACCATGACTTATTTGTAGCCATTGGTCTTCCCTGCCTTTATGACCAATGAGCTTCCAGCTCTGGCCCCAGCCAGGTCTGTATCTTGGTTCATTGCTCTGGTGCACTCCCTGAGTCATCCCCTGATTTTGATCAAAGACCTTTCTCCTGTCTTCAGTTACCTGGTCAAGGTCCTTAAGAGCACCGGCACCTTCTATCTTCACTGAGTTCTCGTGCGTCTGTGCGTTCTGTGATGAGCCCTTTCAGAGAGTGTGGATGAGAGACAGGAATTACTCTAGAACAGGTAGAATAAGTGGGGCTATTTCCCAGTTATTCTTCTAACATCACAGCTTCATTATTTCACTCAAAAGAGATTCTCTAAAAATCAGAAATGTTATTTTTGTGTGTGTTCATGTTCCTGTGTCTCCATGCTTTAAAAAAAGGAGGGGAGATTCTCACAACCCCTTCTCACACAAGAGGACAAATAAAGACTTCTGGAAAAAAAAAAAGAAGAAGAAGAAGAAGAAGAAAGTCCAAATAGCCAACAACAGAAAAGAGCCTAAATGTTTATCCACAAAGGAATGAATAAATCACATTATTATGTGTGCATCATGATTATATACAAAATATAATAAAAAATTGTATTTCATTTAAAAAAAAGACTTCTGAATTATTGGACACTCTTGTTGGCCTTTAGAGTCTTTGGAAAGCTCAGTTGTCCACCACAGTGCTTCCTACTTCCTGGAATGGAGGCTGGGACCAATGTATCTCCAGGCATAAGTTCAATCTCAAGGGCTCTAGGTCCCATGGCTATTAATTTTCTCTCTCTGACAAAAGGAGATAAAAAGAAGCTTTCTGATGCAACACGGTCCCCTAGAGCCTCTATCCTCAGACGATTTTGTCAGTCACCCCGTAGACCAAGGCAAGATTCATTAACCAAAGGATTAATTTAATGCTGGATTCCGGGCAGGTTTTATCAAGAATGCATCTCAGAATAAGAAGAATTGAAGTGTGTGTGTGGGGGCCCAGGAGGCAGGGCCTCTCAGACCCTGGTAAGTAGAGGCAACAGCCTGGAACCTCACTGCTCGTGAAGCTTTCAGGAGAGTAGGCATGGTTAGAGAGGAGATACTGAGGCCAAGAAAGAGCCTCAGAAGTTGACAGTTTTATATTCATTTTTATGGTGCAGAATTTGAGTATATGCAGGCATTTTCAGGGACAGAGAGATTATATATGCCTCTTAATCTTCCCCGGCTCACAGGTGAGCAGCTTGCCATCTGATTTATCTCAATCCATCAGCGCCGCCATGAGCCTGAGCAGGCCAGACCCTGGGAAGTGGGGGGACGTGTCTATGTTAATGTCCACACAAGAACTTCCATAGAAGCTGCCCTCCGTCTGATGGCAGGAGGGCTCAGCCATGCTTCCTCATACATGGGAGATGATGCGAAGGTTTTACTGGCAACAGGGAGTCGCTAACTCCAGCGCCTCTTCTCTCATCTTTCATTTCAGCAAAGGGCACCAGATCCGAAATGCAAACAGTAGTGAGGAAAAGGTATAAAGGAAGGAGTTTAAAAGTCAACTCAAAAAACTGGTTGGAGAGATGCCCGGCTGGCTCAGTAGGTAGAGCATGCAACTCTTGATCTCAGGGTCATGAGTTCAAGTCCCACATTGGGTATAGAGCTTACTTTTAAAAAAAAAAATAGTTGTAGTTGGAAAGACTCTTCATCCTAAGATGTGAGGGAGCTGGCTGACTTAGAACAAGGAGACAACACACCCAAAGCCAAGACTGGTCTCTGTCCCATGCTTCCTGCTGCCTGACTGGAGAAGGTGGGTTTAGTGGAAGGAAGCACCCTGTCCTGAAGGAATAATATGTGCAAAAATCAAGGCAAACAAACCACAAGAGAGGGAATCACAGTCCTGTTGGAGAAGCTGCTTACAGGAGCTTCCGAAAGCCAGCAGTGGGGGGAATGTGCTGCTCTGTGGATGCGTCATTAGCCAAGAGACCACCTGACAATTCTGGAAGGGAAAGTGAGGCTAGGAAACAGTGTTGAGGGTGAGGGAAGGAAGGGGAACTTTACTGAAGGTAAGACACTGGGGAGGTGCCATATAGTCTTCAGAGGCAGAGGATCCAAGGTACCAGGGCAAGTGGTACTGAGTTCACATCGTGCTCCAGACCAACTGACGCTTCCTGGAGGTAAACCAGAGTTGATCTGCATGGTTTCTCAAGGTGATGGAGAACAGGGGACTGTTGACCAATCCACTGAAAGGACCACCGTGCCAAAGCCAGGTGAGTGAGTTGGGGAGGGCACCAGGGCAAGCATATTCAAGACCATGAACCCACAGCTGGCGAAGTGGCTCCTGCCCCAGGCCAGGCAGGTAGATAATTGTCCACCGGAAGCGATAAACATAACATGACCAGAGCAGGAATGCCAGGGGTTTACTTAGGGAAGCAAGACCCGAACGATCCATTATTTTTTGATAGAAAGTAGAATGTGAAGAAAAAACATAGGAACCCTGGAATCACACCAGCTGTTGTTTAAAAATTAATTCTACCGCTGTTTGCTGGGCGATCTTGGATTGGTATCTGAGTGTGCTGGGGCCACTGTAACAAAGTACCACAGACTGGGTGGTCTGAAGCGACAGACGTTTGAACAAACATTTCTGGAAGCCAGATGTTCGAACTCAAGGTGTTGACAGGATCGATTCCTTCTGGAGGTTCCGAGGGAGAATCTGTCCCACGCCTCTTTTTTAGATTCTGGCAGCTCGGGCAGTCCTTGGTGGTCCTTATCTTTTATCTGGGGCAATCCAATCTCTGCCCCCATCTTCGCGTGGTCACCTTCCCTGTGTCCTCTCCTAGAGGAATGATGTAAATCCAGGATGATTTAGTCTCAAGATCCTTAATAATTATATCTGCAAAGACCCTCTTTCTAAATAGGGACACATTCTTTGGTTCCATGGGGACATGAATTGGGGGGCAACGTTATTCTACCCGATATACTCAGCTATTGCACTTCTTCGAATCTCTGCTCCTTTACCTATACAAAGAAGATGATAATACCTACCAGCAAGATTAAGTGATAAAAAAAAATGCCTGTAACATACCTAAAATTATCCGGCCCAAAGGGTCAATAGTGCCAATGTTGAGAAACCCTCAGCTGAAACTCATCAGCCTTTCTCTGGCCTTAGCAGGGTGTCTAGTACATAGTAAATGCTTAATAGAAATCAGTTTCGTTTTCTTTCCTTTGGTGGATGGGTTGAAGGGGAGATATGGGTGAAATGAGAAGAGATAAGTACACTGTCCACTTGACAAAGTCAAGAGGGACTGTTTGGTCATGAATTTGCCCCAAGGAATAATGATTAAAGAACAAACTCTTCTCTGTACAGAGTCATGGAAACAGTGCAGTTCTCCAGGGATTTCCATTGGGACTAGTCTTATTAATATTTCCTTTAAAATGTATCTGGAAATTCAACTTCACAGGTTAATCTCTAGGCATGCATGGGACATGAAACTCATCTCTGCCGAAGACCAAGATGATGGACTCAGGAGATCTCCCAGAGGCTCAGATCCAGGTTAGAGAAGAGTTGATGGATATCAGTTGAAGGGTTTCTTGACTTTGACAGTATTGAAATTTGGGACCAGATAATTCTATGGGGGCCATCCTGTGCATTATAAGATATTCAGTAGCTCCCTAACCTCTACCCACTAGATCTATGAGCACTCTTTGTCATGACCATCAAAAATATCTCCAGACATTGCCAATGTCCCCTGGACAGTAAAGAGAGCAAAACTGCCTCTGGTTGAGAACCTCTGAATTAGGGTAACAACAGGGAAATTGTCATTTCAAGAGAGCATGACTGAGAATAAACTTGATCAGTTTTTGCCAGGCAACTGGACACGAATTATAATGTTGAATAACATCAACAAAAAGAACTAATACTTATTGAACAGTTTACTATATCACAGACACTGAGCTAAGCACCAGGCATGTATTATCTGCCTATAGCTGAACTTTCTAATGTTTACATTTCCTTTACAATATGAGTAATAGCTGTGAACTTAAATCCAGAAATTACCATATGGTCGTCATTGTGCTAAGCTCTTTAATTCACTATCTCATTTGACACTCGTAGCTACTCTTCCTACGGAGAAGGTGTTATTTATCCCCCTAGGCAGATGGGGAAACTGACTCCCAGGAAGGTTAAATCACTTGTCCAAAGTCACAACGCTAGGACACAGCTGAGTTGGCATTCAAATCTTTCTCTAGCCCAGAGTGTATTCTCTTAACCATATGCCAAACAATCCAAACACTATATTCCTTCTTCAGCCTCATCATCTCCTATCATCTTTGGCAAGGTCTCCCTACTTGATGTCTAATCTCTTTGGAATACAACCTCTGCTTTGGCTCCAGGGCATCTGGAATGGGCATATCCCAATATCCCAATAATGCACTGGGACTGACTTGTACTCCCTAGCTTGGGGATAGAGAGTTTAACTGCAAGTATCGGTGGATAGTGTTTGTCTGGAGGGTAAAGACAAGACTTTGCTATTCCCTACCTCACGGCCAAAGCAGATATAATGAATCAGTGATTTTTTTTTCTTACTGAGACTGAATGTGCTCATCGTCCTTCTTGAGACTCCAAAGCAGCCAGTACCAAACAATTCCATTTGGCATCGGACAAAACTACTGCCCCCTGAGACTCCTTCCAAATATCCTGTTCTTCCTGCAGATGGGTGATGCCTCCTGGAGGATGGGGCAATCGAATCAGTCAGTGACCTCAGACTTCACTCTCATGGGGCTCTTCAGCCACTCAGGGCCACATCTGGTCCTATTCTCCCTTGTGGTTGTCATATTCACGATGGGCCTTCTGGGCAATGCCATCCTGCTCTTCCTGATCCGCACAGACTCCAGACTACACACACCCATGTACTTCCTGCTCAGTCAACTCTCCCTATTGGATGTTGGCTTTCCACTGGTGACCATCCCCAAGATGGCAGCCAACTTCCTGCAGGGAGAGGGTTCCATCTCTTTTGGGGGTTGTGCAGCTCAGATGTTCTTCCTGATGCTGATGGGTGTCTCTGAGGGTGTCCTGCTATCCCTCATGTCTTATGACCGCTATGTTGCCGTGTGCCACCCCCTGCATTATGCTATACTCATGAGACGTCAGGTCTGCCTGGTCATGGTGGGCACCTCCTGGTTGTCAGGTGTGCTCGTGGCCTCCATCCAGACCTCCATCACCCTGCACTTCCCCTACTGTGCCTCACACAGTGTGGACCACTTCTTCTGTGAGCTGCCCGCTCTGCTGAAGCTCTCCTGTGCAGACACCTCTGCTTATGAGTTGTCGCTGTCCGTCTCGGGAGTGCTGATCTTGCTGCTGCCCCTGTCACTCATCGCCACCTCCTACAGCCATGTGTTGAGGGCGGTGCTCTGCATGCGCTCAGCAGAGGCCAGACACAAGGCCTTCACCACCTGCTCCTCTCATATCACTGTGGTGGGGCTCTTTTATGGGGCAGCCATGTTCATGTACATGGTTCCGGGCACCTACCACAGCCCACAGCAGGACAATGTGGTCTCCCTCTTCTATAGCCTTGTCACGCCCACGCTGAACCCCCTCATCTATAGCCTGAGAAACCGAGAGGTTCGAATGGCTTTGGTCAAGGTCCTTGGCAGAACTGGCCTTAGGTCAAAGAGATGACTTCATGGAGGATTCTGGGCTGTCTCTGGGACCCTCTCACACAGCCGAGGCCTATCTTTCATTTGCAATTCACGTGGTGCAAGATATACTATATTCAACTCCCTTTCTCCTCTCAGACTTGCTTTTTCTCTTGAGGATTTATAGAAAACAAAAACAGTGAGCCAATCGCTTAAATAAAAGGATGGGTTGTTTGGTTTTATTGGGTTTTTTTTTTTTTCAGTCTTAAATAGAAGGAAATTTTTACTAAAATAATGTTAATCCAACAGCTTATGGATTTTTGGTCACCTGTTAGTGTCCTAGCTTACACCCCATTCTTGATTCTTACACATTTCTGCAGAGTTAGTGATGGGTCTGGGGTCCGATCTCTGAAATCCAAGTAAGAAAAGAGATATAGGAGCCAGTGCTCTGCTGGTGATGCTCTGAAAGTCCCCGCTCATGTTGGTTCTCAGCAGTATTTTTGTTTGAGCCATATTTTTAGGTTTTAAAGAAGTGGCAGACTGTCACTCAAGATGACCCTGGTTGGACAGTCCAAGCAGGTGTTACTTTTACTATCTCAATTATTATGAAGCAGAGATGGAAGATGGTGAAGTCCACTCTTACCTGAATGTCAAGACCCTCTAAGATTGGATGCCACCATTTTTATACTTTTGTTGTCATCACCGTTGGGTACAAGAGTTAAGATTACTCAGTTAAGGATTTCTAGAGGAATGATACATCCCTATTCTTTGTCTTTGCAGAGATATTTACCTACTATATCTTTGGATTCAGAATCCGAGCTGTTCTTATGCGTGCGAAGGCTGAGTTGACACATATTCCTAAGCACTTTGAATGGCAGGTGTCAGTCTATGTGTGTGGAGGTATTGTGTGTGTGTCGAGGAAAGAAGTCATTGAGTGAAGGCTTTTAAGTATTTTAACTATGTCATCAATCCCGCATTTAAGCCCAATTTCCATTTTCAGAGCTTTATTGGACCAGTCAATACAGGTATCGGCATAATACCTGTAGAATACCATACTACTTATAGTACACAATATTGCAATATACTATTACAACTTGACTGCAGTATAGTATCAGGTAGTGTAGTATGGTATTAGAGATGACCTATACTTGAATTTATGTGGGTGATAAACTTTTATTTATAAAACTAACAGGGTTTCTGTGGTCACAGAATACACCCTCAACAACCCTGTGAGTCCATACTATTATCATTTTATTTATAGATGAAGAAACGGAAACACAGGGAGTTTAAGTAACATATCCAAGGTCACACAGCTAGGAAGTTGGGGAACAGGATTCTTTTGGGTTTTTTTTCTAATTTACATCCAAGTTAGTTGACATATAATGCAATAATGATTTCAGGAGTAGTTTCCAGTGATTCATCCCCTATGTATAACACCCAGTGTTCATCCCAACAAGTGTCTTGCTTAATGCCCCTTACCCATTTAGCCCATCCACCCACCCACAATCCTTCCAACAACTCTCAGTTTGTTCTCTATATTTAAGAAGCTAGGATTCTAACCTAGGCTTCCGGAGTCTGTGTTCAACATATCACAATACTTCCAACTAGCAAATCGCTCCTGAAGACTAGACAGGAAGTTGTAAAAATCAAGGCAAGGAAATATAGCACTGTGGTGAGAATTCTCTAGTCTCCTACTGGCCACAGACATCCTTGGGCTGATCACTTTGAAGTCATAGGGGAAGCGAAGGTCAGGAGACATGAGTGGAAGCCACTCATCATGGTTTGCTACTCTCAGGACTGTGCAGATGAGTGGGGCGGGGAGGGAAAGTTTTAAGCAGTTTTACAAACCAGCAAGAACAGTCAGCCAGGATCTTGAGTCTTGTCTATTGCTCTTCCCTTTGATTTCTACCCCTGCTCCTCCCAGATCCAGTAAAGCTTCCCTCAAGCTATAAACAACAGACTGGATGTGTGTATATTTCTCCCCAAATTTGAGATACTGATATTTTAAAGAAATATTCCATTGTAGAGATGCTTGGGTGGTTCAGTCCAACTTCAACTCGGGTCATGATCTCATGGTTCATGAGTTCAAGTCCCTTGTTGGGTTCTGTGCTGACAACTGAGAGCCTGGAGCCTGCTTCTGATTCTGTGTCTCCCTCTACTTCTCCACCTCCCCTGCTCACACACTCTCTCTCCCTCTCTCTCTCTCTCTCTCTCTCTCTCTCTCTCTCTCTCTCTCTCAACAACAATTAAACATTAAAAAAACTTTTAAAGAAATATTCCATTGTAGTCAATACAGCAAAGGGAATATAGAAAAGAGTAAAGTCTGTGAGGCTGATTAGTTTTATTTCTTAGACTTTCATGAACATTAACATGAAAGGCTTAAACAGTTCAGTGGAGAAAATTATGCCAGGCCTGGTTCAGGCTCTCTCTACACCTTAACTTACACCACAGACCTTATCAGAAGGACTGGGTCTCTCACTTCCTCCCCATCTCGTCACACCCCATTATTATCTCTAAAAGATGAGTTGCTTCATCATAAAGTGTACACATTTTTGCTTTAATACATATTGCCAAATTACTGTGCAAGGATTGTCACCCACACAGGAGAGTGGTCATTTCCCCAACTATGTCACCAACATTTTAAATGATAAAACTTCAAAATTTTGCCAATTTCTTGGAGGAAAATTCTATGTCTTGGTTGGTACTTTCAGCCTCCTTGATTTCTAGTGAGAGCGAGCATCTTTTCATAAGTTTATTGGCCATTAAAGCTTCCTTGGCTATGGATTTCTTACAAAAGTATGGAAAGCAAATTATGAAAATACTAATCACAAGAAAGTTGGAGTGTGTATATCAATATCAGAAAAAACTGACTTGAAAGCAAAGAGAATTATCAGAGATAAAGAAGGACATTTCAGGGGCATATGTACTCCAATATTTATAGTAGCACTATCAACAATAGCCAAATTATGGAAAGAACCCAAATGTTCATCAGCTGATGAATGGATAAAGAAGATGTGGTTTATATATACAATGGAATACTACTCGGTAATGAAAAAGAATGAAATCTTGCCATTTGCAACAACGTGGATGGAACTGGAGGGCATTATGCTAAGTGAAATAAGTCAGTCAGAGAAAGACAGATACCATATGATTTCACTCATGTGTGGAGAAACTTAACCAAAGACCATGGGGGTAGGAAAAGAAAAAAATATATACAGTTACAAACAAAGAGGGAGGCAAACTATAACTTTTAAATACAGAGAACAAACTGAAGATGGAAGGGGGTGGGGGATGGGCAAAATGGGTGATGGGCACTGAGGAGGGCACTTGTTGAGATGAGCACTGGGTGTTTTATGTAAGTGATGAATCATGGGAATCTACTCCCGAAGCCAAGAGCACACCGTATACACTGTATGTTAGCTAACTTGACAATAAATTATGTATTTTAAAAAAAGAACACATCGTAATGATAAAAGGGTCCATTCATCAAGAAGATATAAATATAGATGTGGAGGAATTCATTCCTCATCCCGGTTCACGGTGACACCCTCTTCCATGATGTGTAGTCCGAACCAAGTGCTAGGGGGCGCTAGTGTTTCAAAATCAGGTGGGTCATTCCCAAGATTCTCCAGAGGCAAATTTCACCTAAACCAAAGGTCTCACAAAGCCCTTATTTCTTTCCTCAAGCCTCAAAGGTGGGCACTGCCCACCAGTACTCTGCAGCATCCCAGGAGCTTCTGAACATAATTGAGACCTAGAAATGAAAATAAAATAGAGAGAGAGAAAGAGAGAGAGAGAGAAAAGCAAGGGTTTTCTCCAAAGCCGCAAAAGGAAAAACCACAAAATCGAAATCAATACATGTTTAAAGAAATGGCTAGCAAGTGAAATGTTATATCAATTTCACTAATTGTTGGCTTTAGCATTTATAAAAATGACAATACAGCCCCATGCGTGCACGCGCGCACACACACACACACAAAACCTGCACAGAAAAATTCACAGCAGCTATTATTTGTAAGAGCCAAAAATTGGAAATAACCCAACTAGCCTTCAACATGTGAATGCTTGAACAAATACCAGAACAACCACCCGATGGCAATCCACCCCGTATTAGTTAGGCTAACTGAACAAACACAGACCGAAGTATTTTCTCACCGCTCTGGAGGCCAGAAGTCTGAGATCAAAATGCTGGCAGGGTTGGCTCCCTCCAAGGGCCTTGAGGGAAAGGTCTGTCCCAGATCGCCCTCCTTGGTTTAAAGATATCTTCGGCTCGTGTCTTCACATAATCTTTTCTCTGTGTTTATCTCTGTGTCCAACTTCCTCTTCTTATAAGGACATCAGGCCTATGGGATTAAAGTCCACCCTAAAGAACTCATTTTAAGCATGCTTATCTCTGTAAAGACCTTATCTCCAAATAAGGTCATATTCTAAGGTACTAGGGGTTAGTACGCCAACGTATGAATTTGGAGTGGGGAACACAATTCAGTCCGTGACATACCCAGTAATTTAAAAAAAGGAATAAAATGTCATGATACATACAACAACTTGGACAGATCTCCAGGGCATTATGCTGAGTGCAAAAAGCCAATCACAAAAGGTTACATATGGTGTGACTCCGTTTCTATGATCACTCTCAAAATGACAGTTTTATCCACGCCTGTGATAAAATTGCATGCAACTACAGAGACACATTGTACTAATGTGAATTCCTTGGTTTTGATTTTGTACTATGCTTATATACAATGTAACTACTTGGTGAAACTGAGGGGAAGGTTTGCAGAATTCTATGTACTATTTTTGAAACTTCTTGTGCCTTTATAACTGTTTCAAAACAAGTTGAAAAAACAAAAAAAAATCACTTTGGTAATAAAGACTCATTCGTGGGTTAAAAAAAAAAATTCCAGAGGATGTCATTTATATTTTTGCTTTTTAACTGAATGGAAAAGTTCGTTGATGCTCAAAGTATTCAGCTAAGGCTTAAAAAAGCAATATACTCATGGTAACAAGATGATTTCAAGAGAAAAATGTTCTCTTTTTCCTCAAGAAACATCTGCATGTGAGATCTCCAGGTCCCCATAAAGGGAGAAAGAAATAGCATTGCGTGCCTCCTGAAACCGTGCACCAAGGAGGATGCAACATGTCTGTGGTTCCTGCCAAACTCTACACCGTGAGTCTAATCATGATCAAACATCCAATAAACTCACATTGAGAGACATTCTGCATAAAAATCCAGCAGGAGGCGCCTGGGTGCCTCATTCGATTGAACATCAGACTCTTGGTTTCACTCAGGTGGTGATCTCACGGTTGGCGGGATCCAGCCTGGTTGGTGGGATGGAGCTCCATATTGGGCCTTGCCTTGAGGGCACAGACCCTGCTTGGGATTCTCTCTCTCCTTCTCTCTTTTCCCCTCTCTTTCTCAAAATAAATAAATAAACTTAAAAAAAAACTCCATCTGTTTTCTTCAATGTCGAAACTTTGAGAACCTTTGAACCAGTGTGGCAGGCATACCAGAATTTATTGTAATTGGGGCAGCTGGGTGGCTCAGTCGGTTAAGCATTCGACTTCGGCTCAGGTCATGATCTCGCACTTCATGAGTTCAAGCCCCACATTGGACTCTGTGCCGACAGCTCAGAGCCTGGAGCCTGCTTTCGGTTCTGTGTCTCCCTCTCTCTCTGTCCCTCCCCTGCTCACACTCTGTCTCTCTGTCTCTCTCTCAAAAAACAAATAAACATTTAAAAAATTAAAAACAAATGAAGAATGCACTGTAAAACTTTTTCAACGTTTGCATCCAGGAGGAAATTTTATAGTAAAAAATTAAATAGCAGTTTACATGTCTGATGTCACGAACGAGGAAGAAAAGCTGAGAGGCTGGTCTTTACAAAAGGAGTCAACAGAACCATAATAACTAGAAATGGAAACTTGCTCCTGGGCTGGGTCTCGATGCACCTGATCCTGCTGGTACCTTCTGGATCTCGGATCAGAGAAGAAAACCGCTGGAGACTTCAGCCACGCGGGGACAATTGGAGACATTGGAATCCGGACTAGTATTGGATAATAAAATGTGTCAGGGATGAATTTCTTGAATTTCATAAATTCGCCGTGGTCACCGAAGAGAACGCCCTTGTTCGTAGGAAATGCACATAAAGTATCTAGGGGTAGAGAGGCATTACGTCTCCAAGTGGTTCAGAAAAACCTCAAGTGGTTCAGAAAAACAAATGTATGTACAGAGATGGAGCTACAAAATAAATGTGGGAAAGACAGGTTAACAACTGGCCAAGGGAGGAGAAGGTCATGAAAGAATTCTTTGTAATATTCTCATAATTATTCTGTCAATTTCGACTTAGTATTTGTATTTTATATTATTTGCATTTTATATATTTAAAATTAGTATTGTATTATATATATATTATATATATTATAATTTTAAAAGTATGAGTGTACACGTCCATCGGAACTTATCAAATTGCACACTCTAAATACGTGCCCTTTGAGGGCACCCGGGCGGCTCAGTCAGTTAAGCGTCTGATTTGGGCTCAGGTCATGATCTCACTGTTTGTGGTTTCAAGCCCGGAATGGGGCTCTATGCTGACGGCTCAGAGCCTGGAGTCTGTTTCAGATTCTGTGTCTCCTTCTCTGTCTCTGCCCCTCCCCCACTCACACTCGGTCTCTCTCTCAAAAATAAACATTGAAAAAGTATAATAAATAAATAAATATGTGCCATTTGTTGGGTAGCAATGAAACCTCCATCAAACTAGTTTGGAAATTAAATAAGTAAAAGAATAGAGAGGACAGAGAGGCGTAACAGGAATCTTGTGTCAGGGAGGCACTTCCTTCTACTTGGATTTTGGGTTTCTCTGGGCGAGGACAACCGTGAGAGCGGGAGGGGGGAAGCTGGGAGGCTACTGATGGCCGCTGGTTGACTTCGCAACCCTGAGCGGGGCAAGACCCTGCATCCAAGCAGGGTGCATTTCCTAGTGTGGGCGCTGGGGGGCGCCAGTACACAGACGCGCCGGGAGGTTTTCTAAGAGTCTTCAAAATCTGGAAGAAAAAACGTTAAAACCACACACTCCGACGTTTGAAAACATAAAAGCAAAGCTGCACAATCAAAACCCATAAACGCTTGGAGGAAAAGTCTCCTTACACCAGCCTGATGTCAACATCCTTCATCGTGAGCTTTAGCATCCCTCCCCTCCAAATGTCGTTACATTTGGAAAGTTACCTGTGGGTTAGATGTTCTCCTTTTGCAAGAATCCCTGTAGAAGCACAACAAGTGAACGGTGAGATACTTTCCACGGCCCCTAAATAATTTCAAAAGCAAAAGTATAACGGCCTTTCCCACTTTTTATTTAAGTTTATTTATTTCTTTTTAAGAGAGAGAGCACAAGTGGGGGAGAGGCAGAGAGAGAGGGAGAGAATCCCAAGCAGGCTCCGTGCTGCCAGCACCGAGCCATATGTGAGGCTCGAACCCACAAACCGTGAGATCATGACCCGAGGCCCAAATCAAGAGTCTGACGCTTAACCGACGGAGCCCCGCAGGCACCCTTACTATATTTTTTTAACATAGGAAGAAATACACTTACTGTGAGCGGCTTGCTAGGATGTGTGTTATGAGGCAGGATGGGACCCGTGAGGGCACAGGTGCCCAGGGCTGCCCTGCCTCCTGCCTTCACACCCGCCATCCCTTTGGGCTGAACCACGCTTCCCTTCCTGCTTTGGTCAACTCCACTCCCTTCCCTTCTCAGCTCAGCCCCACCTCCTCGGAGAAGCCCTCCCTTACCCCGACTCAGGCCCCCATTACCTTTGCTCTTAGCATCACATGATGTCACATCGCGACCATGAGTTCATTACTCGTGCGGTTATGGGGTTTCTGCCTGCCTTCTCCGTTCCAAGGTGAACTGGACGAGGGGCAAAGACGCGGTCTTTCCTGCCTTGGCCCAGGGGTTGGCACACAGTAGGTGCTGAAGAACAATCGAATGAGTGAGTGAGAGAAGGAACGCAGGAAGGAAGGACCAACGGGTGCACCAGGAAGATAAAGCTGTTCTTGTCGGCCCTTCCCACCCGACTCAAAATTCATACGATTTCATTGCAAAACTCAGACGGAATATTAAGCTGCCAAAATCCTCTTTAAACTCATACTTAGGGACACCTGGGTGACACAGTCGGGTAAGCATCTGACTCTTGATTTCAGCTCAGGTCTTGGTCTCATGGTTCTGGAATAAAACCCTGTGTTGGACTCTGCTCTGCCAGCATGGAGCCTGCTCGGGATTCTCTCTCTCTCTCTCTCTCTCTGTCTGCCTTCCTCTCACTCATGCTCTCTCTCTATCTCTCTCAAGATAAATAAACTTAAAAAAAATAAGTTCGTGCTTATTATTTCAACAACAGACTGCTTTTCTGCCGGCTCTCTTCGCCCAGTCTTGTGCTGAGTAGCGTTGCTGTAGCAGGGAAAGCTCCGTCCCGGACTTCGCCCTCGAGAAGTTCCAGTGTGGGAGCGGGAGCACAGAGCTGGACACAGACCGCCCCCCGCCCCCAGCGCAAACGTTTAGGGATGGGTCACAGTGAGGGTCCTGGGGCTTGATCAGCAGTGAAGGAAAAATGTGCGAGAAATGGGGTTTGAACTTGGCGTGGAGAACAGAGTATAAAGAATCATTAGTCTGTAGAGATGGTGGCCTTCCCACATATGCAAAGGCCCCGGGGCTGGAGAAAGCATGATTTTCGGATAGAGTGGAAACAGGAACCGGCTATAGAGAAGACTGGCAAGGCCACTGGAGCTAGGTTGTAAGGAATCCTGTCACCAAGCAAGTGAGGGACCACATGCCACCACAACAGGACAGATCAGCATCAGCTTTTGTCAACGTGACGCCGGCAAGACACTCCAGTGAGAAACAGACAGGACTGGAGCAGGTTGTGTGCACCGCAGTGGCCTCAGGGGGGCGCCATTCACACAGACAGCAATGAGAATGGTTCTCTCTCTCTCTCTCTCACACACACACACACACACACACACACACACACCCCTCCACACTGGGGAGTTAGGGGGTATGGTGGCCCTGCACACAGAGAGAAAACATAAGAACTTTCAAGTACATTTATTTTCATCTTCCAAAAAGTTTTCAAATAACAGTAATTAGAGGGGCGCCTGGGCGGCTCAGTCGGTTGAGCGTCCGACTTCTGCTCAGGTCACGATCTCACGGTCTGTGAGTTCGAGCCCCGCGTCGGGCTCTGTGTTGACAGTTCAGAGCCCGGAGCCTGCTTCGGATTCTGTGTCTCCCTCTCTCTCTGACCCTTTCTCACTCACGCTCTGTCTCTCTCTCTCTCTCCTTCAAAACTAAATAAACATTTTGAAAAATATAAACTAGCAGTAATTGGAGAATGGGCAGAAGACTCGCACACGTGACCACGTCACCAAAGAGGATGTACAGGTGACAAAGACACGAAAAGATATTCGACAGCATCAGCCGTCAGGGAAATGCAAATTAAAGCCAAGAAAGACACACCTCGACACGCCGATCGGAATGGCTAAAACAAAAATTCTGACCATACCAAGTGCCGACGTCCAGGGCTCTCCTCCATTGCTGGCGGGAACGCAAAAGGGACTGGCCACACTGGAAAAGGACTTGACTGTTTCTTATAAAGTTCAGCTTGCGCTTACCACATCGTCCAACAATCTCGCTCCTGGGTAAAAACCCTGGAGAAATGAAGACTTACGTATGCAAATACTCCTGGCATATTCATTAGGCTGGAAACAGTCTAAATGTCCAGTGGTCCATCCAGCCAACGGACTACTACTCAGCGGTGCAAAGGAACTGACTATCGATACAAGCGACACCTGGATGGCTCTCAACCTGGATGTCAAGTAGGTCATATATAGACATGATATTATTTCCATGACTTTCTTGAAATGCCAGAATTATGGGGGTTATATTGACCAGCCCGCGGTTACCAAGGGTTCGGGAAGGGGGCGTATATGGACAAAGGGGAGGCAGGCGGGAGTTTCTTCGGGGTGATGAAACGGTTCTGTGTCCTGACTGTGGTGGCGACGGCATGACTCCACGCAAGCGACAACATTTCATAACGCGTACAAGGCAATTGAGTGCATACGAGAAGTGACGCGTTCCGAAAAAAGGTATTTAGTCCGTGGTATTGTACCACTGTCGATGTCCTGGTTTTATAATCGTACCGTAATTATATACTATTAAATATACGGAATATAAATCTATAATTATATACACATATATTTTATAGAATATATAATTATATTTTTCATATGCTTTTTATATATAATTATATAATTATAAAAATGTTTTTGTTGGGGGAAGCCGAGTGAAAGATACGCGGAATCGCTTCAACCATGTTTGTGACTTTTATGTGAGTCTAAAATTGTTTCCAAACAAAAAGGGCTTGAAAACTAAAAGGGACGTATACTTGGCTCACTTTTTCCATTTCACTAGATTGACTCTAGCCCTCAGCCTATTTTGATAGGCATTCACGCAATTTCTGTACGCCAGAATGAATCGATTTATGGGTGTATTAACCATTTTTATATCATTTTTTGGACCCATCGTCACAAAGGAACCCCTGGCGTGAAAGGCAGCACACTGGGACAATGTCAACCAGAAAATGCTGGCGGCATCGTTTCGACCCCTAAAATGAACTCCGTGTCAGCCCCGTTGTGGCAGGGAAAGGCAGAGACAAAGAAATGAGTTGTGATTGGAAAGGAGTCTGATATTTTTTGGTCGTCAAAAAGCCCTTGCGATCAGGGTTTCTATCCCCAACCTTAGCCATGAACGTGGCCCCCGGGTACCTTGAACCATTAACCATCGTCAGGGTTACTACCACAGTGATTGGAAGTGACCAAGAGTTTATTTCATCCTAACAGCTTTTTTTTTTTAAGTTTTTTAATGTTTATTTATTTTTGAGAGACAGAGAGAGAGAGACAGAGCATGAGTGGGGGAGGGGCAGAGAGAGAAGGAGACAGAATCCGAAGCAGGCTTCAGGCTCTGAGCTGTCAGCATGGAGCCTGACGTGGGGGGGCGGGGGGGGCGGGGGGGCTCGAACCCACGAACTGTGAGATCATGACCTGAGCCAAAGTCGGAAGCCTAACACTCTGAGCCACCCAGGGGCCCCTTAATGTCAGTAGGCTATTGTTTCCAGCAAAGGGGAGCCACGGACATAGCCCAGGGGTGAGGCAGCTCCAGCAGAGCTGGCGGGGGGAGTCCGCTGGGCTCAGGCTCCACAGGGAAGGTCCCCTGAAGAGGCCCCGAGCCCCCGCCGCCTCCAGCTCAGGAGTGGAGAGAAAAGCCCAGAGCAAGCCGCCGTCACCCTTCTCCCCAGAGAGACAGGCCAGCAGGGACAAAGCGTGGAGCGGACAATTAGCAGGTGCCCTAACAAGACACGGGGGACTGGGCCCAAGGAGTGGGATGGGGGTAAATTTGGCTCCGTCAGGTCCTCGAGCTCCCTCCGGTGAGGCCAAAGACTAGCCTCCACGTCGCGTGTGGCCCACGGCGCTCTCCCAGCAAAAGCGGGCTCACCTTGGGCCACACATCTCTGTCAGAGGGGACACCGTCCATAGGCGAGTGGGGAGAAAGGGAGGCAGACAGGGGACTGAGGAGTCTCCAGCCAGCCTTGCTGGGTGACCTCAGGGAAGTGGCTTTGCCCCTCTGGGTTTCCGTTCATCTGTCTGTATAAGGAAAACAAAATAAAACAGGAAGCGTCCTGCTAAGAGGTCCTCGCCGCAGAGTTCCAGGAGCTTTGGAGCAAGAGACTGCGAGGTGGGTAGCTGGCTGTCCTTTCCAGGCTTCCTGACCCTAGAAATGGGGGTAGGAGTGCCCATCTTGGGGGGGTTAAGTAAGATGAAGCAAAGTCCTCGCGGTGGTGTCAGGTGCACGGAGGCGGGTAAGAAATGTTAACCGTTAGCAGCAGGGCAATGGGGAGCCCGTGCAGGGTTCTAAGCAAGGGGGAGGCAGGTCATTTCACGGGGGTGGCGTCCTCTATGGAGGCTCAACCAGAAGAGGAAGCCTGGAAGCGAGGAGCCCAGAGAAGGCGCAGGGTCGAAGTGGAAGAACGACAAGGCAGACACCCGGCAGGGTACCGGGAGGAGAAGCGGAAGAGAAGCAGCTCAGGGAGAACCTTCAGGATGCAGTGAGCGGGGCGGAAGGAGACCAGGCTGCTCCCCCCCACCCCCGCATCTGTGGCCCGGGTGTCTGGGTGGTCAGTGGGGCCAGCGCCAAGCCCGGACCCAGAGGAAGAACAGGATTGGGGACGGACGCTGAGCCGGGGCGCCCGAGAGGTGTATCTTGGGACGGGAGCTCGAGGGACGCAGTGACCTTGACCAGAGAATGAGGTGGAATCCATCATTTACTTACCCACCCATGTCTCTTAGTGAGTTCCTTGAGGGTATGTGGGCACCAGCGTGTGTGTGTGTGTGTGTGTGTGTGTGTGTGTGTGTGTGTGTGTGTGTGAGAGATATTGCAGGCATCCAAAAAAGCAGAGATCACACTTCAGGCTGAAACATAGTCTGTATTCATCCTTCAAATTAAGAAGAAAAACATCCATGGACATCCGTTCCCCTCCTTTCCCAGATTCCCACACTGCCCATGTCTCCCCGCTCCCTGCCCTGCTCTCTGAGACAACCAACATCCTACAACTAGGGTCAACCACGCCCATACCCATTTTCACCTTTACTACAAGGGACATGTCCACCAGCAACCCACAGAACCATTTGGCATGTTTTCAAACCTTACCTAAGCAATATTCTTCTTTTTTCTTTTATTTTATCGCATCTTATTTTATTTTTTTAAGTTTATTTGTTTGTTTTGAGAGAGGTGGTGACCGTGCAAGTGGGGGGCAGAGAGCGAAGGGGAGAGAGAGAGAATCCCAAGCAGGCTCTCAGCTGTCAGCGCGGAGCCCGATGCGGGGCTCGAACCCACAAACCGCGAGATCCTGACCTGAGCCAAAGTGAGACGCTTAACTGAGCCACCCAGGTGCCCCCTTTCTTCATTTTTTAAAATTTTATTTAAATCCAAGCAAGTTAACATATAATGTAGTATTGTTTCAGGAGTAGAATTTCGTGATCCGTAACTTACATATAACCCCCAGTGCTCATCCCAAGAAGTGCCCTCCTTAATCCCCATCACCCGTTTAGCCCACCCCTCACCCTCCTCCCCTCCCGCAACCCTCAGCTTGTTCTCTGTATTTAAGAGCCTCTTATGGTTTGCCTCCCCTTCTGTTTTCATCTTATTTTTTCTTCCCTTCCCCTATGTTCATCTGTTTTGTTTCTTAAATTCCACGTATGAGTGAAACTATACAACATTCTTCTTTCCTTAAATGTTTATTTATTTATTTATTTATTTTTTTATTTATTTTTGAGAGACATAGAGGCAGAGCATGAGCAGGGGAGGAGCGGAGAGAGAGGGAGATACAGAATCGGAAGCAGGCTCCAGGCTCTAAGCCGTCAGCACAGAGCCCGATGCGGGGCTCAAACTCACAGACCGTGAGATCATGACCTGAGCTGAAGTCGGCCGCTTCACCGACTGAGCCCCCCAGGCGCCCCTATTTGTTTATTTTGAAAGAGAGAATGAGAGCGCAAGTCAGGGAGGGGCAGAGAGAGAGAGAGGGAGAGAGAGAATCCCAAGCAGGCTCCGCGGAATCAGGGCTTGGGGCTCCATCCGGTGAACCGAGAGATCATGACCTGAGCTCAGACGGAGAGCTGGACGCTTATCCTGTTGAGCCCCCCAGAGCCCCATATACCACATTTTTATGGAGAAAAGGATTCACAAGACCCGACCTGATTTCCGGTCTGTTCTTCGCAGCGTTGGCTCTTCGAGTTGTCCATTTGCGTCCAAAAACTCCCCCGGTTTTCACTATTTCAGTCTCCAGCTCTTCAGATACATTGGTCTGTTCTCTCCGCATTTCCTGGAGGCGTGATGGCATACGTAAAGTCTTAAGAGAAATATTTCAAGCATTCCATTTTAGTTCTATCTTTTTTGAATCATTCGGCAACAACTAAGCAAAGAAACCTGAATGCTACCAAATTAAAACATCCCAGAATGTCTTGCACACGTTGCCCGAAACCCTGGACTCACATTATATCTGTAACGAAATCCAAGAAACTCTTCACATCCGTATTTTTCGTGGAGATGACATTTCTAAAACGCCAAAGCATCACACACATCACGTGACCGCATTTTCAGATCCAATAAATTTGATCCTGTTTCTTACTTATGGCAGATTTTGTTTCAAGTGTGTTCTGAAACAAATCACACAGCCTCGTGCAGTCAGCCACAAACCTTAAACCACTTTCGACGTCTTGAATTTCGCTTTTAAAATAAATTACAGAAACAATTTTAGTGACGCTGATCACGGTAGAGGTCTCAGTTACCTGAGGTCATCTTTCACAAAGCTGTTTGCTCTTTCCAGTAAATGGGTTTTGCCACACGCAGATCCGAGAGCCTGAATGGCCCTGTCAGGCCCATATCGGCATTATCGTTTTTGAGGTTTTATTAATTACGTATCTGAAAAGTCTCGGTTGCTTTTTTTTAATGTTTGTTTACTTTTGAGAGAGAGACAGAGACAGAATGTGAGTGGGGGAGGGGCAGAGAGAGAGGGAGACACAGAATCCGAACAGGCTCCAGGCTCTGAGCTGTCAGCGCGGAGCCCGGTGTGGGGCTCAAACTCACGAACCATGAGATACGACCTGAGCCGAAGTCAGACGCTTAACCGACTGAGTCACCCAGGTGTCCCTGAAAAGTCTCAGTTATTTTTAACCATACATCGGAGTATTTTAAAAAGTCATATTACTTTCAGAGTGCCTGGGTGGTTCAGTCAGTTAAGCGACCGACTTCAGCTCAGGTCATGATCTCAGGGTTCGTGAGTTCGAGCCCGGCATCGGGCTCTGTGCTGACAGCTCAGAGCCTGGAACCTGCTTTGGATTCTGTGTCTCCCTCTCTCTCTCTCTGCCCCTCACCCACTCTGTCTCTCAAAAATAAATAAATTTTTAAAAAATTAAAAAAATAATTGTTTGCCAAAAATTTAAATTGTCATATTTCACAGTGAGTCTTACACGGAAGCAAAACTGTTTCCAGACGCTCTGACTTCTGCTGGCGTCAGATGCTGCAGGGTTACAATTCGCTGTGAATGTCCTTCCTTCTCTCTTCTCCCACAAATTCAGAGTAGTGTGCATATTTACCGGGAACACGAAAAAGCTTACTGAAACCTTGTTGCCTTTTCATTCTGAATCCTTCCTTTTTAAAAAAAAGTGTTTTTTTGATGCTTATTTATTCTTGAGAGAGAGATTGAGAGCATGAGCAGGGGAGGGGCAGAGAAAGAGGGAGACACAGACTCTGAAGCAGGCTCCAGGCTCGGAGCTGTCAGCACAGAGCCCGACGCGGGGCTCGAACCCACAAACCGTGAGATCATGATCCAAGCCCAAGGGACGTCGCTCACAGTGACAATAGCCAAACCGGCAAAAAGTCTGGCAAGCATTTCTCAGATGTTGCCAACGCATCAGAGCTCATTGCAACCTTCAATCACAATGAATTTGAAATACCGAGTTTGTTGTGATTTGTACTGTTGATTAATTTTACCATTCTTTGGAAGGACTATAAGGGTATGCTCCGGCCCGTGCCAAACGTTTCCGGATGTTATCAGAGGACACTTGTGCTGGTACGTGCTGGCTGCCTTGGAGCGGCAACGGGAGGTCGCGGTTGCCCTCGACATGCGAGAACGGGCAATATTTTTGAAAAGTACAGAGGTCCAGGGAAGCAGAGAGAGGGGGCAGTAGCTGGAGGGCTATTTGGGACAAAGAAGGGATTCTCTCAAGGATGGAAGAAATTCTGGACTCCTCGAGCCTTCCTTTGCGTTCTCCCCGCAGCAGGTGCTGAGTCCAGGCCTTGAGCGGGAATAGGTTCGTTGGAAGGTGGTCCCAGGAGATCCAGTGAAGGTTCCAGGGAGAGGGAGGCACGGATGGGCAGATTCCCACTTCGGGCAGCTCAGGGGTGACGCTTCTAGGGACCCCTGAGAGAACGCACCCCAGAACCGCCTCGCTCAGGAGTGACGACGCCCGGGGAGTCACCCAAGGAGCCCTGTCCTTTGCCACCTCTCGGTCATCCTGGGAGCGTTCAGGCCCGCCTCCCCGCATGCGCCGGCTGAGCTCCCTACTGCACCCGATGACGCCGCGGGGCACAGAGGTGTAGGGGGTGAGGGTCAGAAATGGCCCGGGTGCTTGGCAGCTGTCCGCTCATCCCGCAGGTGCATTGTGGGGAACGAGCGGTGTAGTCGCTGATGGAGATCACGCAGCAAGCAGGTGGGGGGGGGGGGTCCTGGAAGGGGGTCCTGGTGCAGGAGACGCTGGGCAGAGCCGATGAACGCCCGGAGCTAACGAGAGGGGATGAGATCCGGGGCGCGGCCCGAGGGCTGGCCGCGTCAGGCCCCCGGACGACTTTCGGCTTTCCTTTCTGCTTGATCCAGGATGGCCGTGGAAGGGGCGAATCTCACCGGGATCTCGGAGTTCCTGCTCCTGGGCCTCTCGGAGAACCCCAAGCAACAGCAGCTGCTGTTCGTACTCTTCCTGAACATGTACCTGCTCACGGGGCTGGGGAACCTGCTCATCGTCCTGGCCATCGCCACCGACACCCGGCTCCACACGCCCATGTACTTCTTCCTGGCGAACCTGGCCTTCGCGGACATCTGCTTCACCTCCACCACCATCCCCAAGATGCTGGCCAACCACGTGTCGGGACGCAAAGGGATCCCTTACGCAGGCTGCCTCGCCCAGACGTTCTTCTTCATCTGGTTCGCCGGCATCGACAGCTTCCTGCTGACCGCCATGGCCTACGACCGCTACGCGGCCATCTGTCACCCTCTGCGCTACGCCGCGTCCGTCACGCCACACTTCTGCGGCCTCCTGGCGGCCGCGTCCTGGACGGTGGCCTTCGGGAACTCCCTGACCCACACGTTGTTACTGACTCGCCTCTCCTTCTGCGCGCGCAACCGGGTTCCCCACTTCTTCTGTGACCTCAGCCCTCTGCTGAAGCTGGCCTGCTCCGACACCTCCCTCAATAATGCGATGGTGTACACCGTGGGCGCCCTGCTCATCATCACCCCCTTCGTGGGCATCTCGGCCTCCTACACACGCATCTTTGCCGCCGTGCTGAGGATCCCGTCCACGAGAGGCAAGCGGAAGGCGTTCTCCACCTGCGGCTCCCACCTCTCTGTGGTGTCCCTGTTCTACGGGACGCTCATCGGGGTTTACTTCAGCCCCGCGTCCTCCCACACGGCCCAGAAGGACACGGCCGCCGCAGTGATGTACACGGTGGTCACGCCCATGCTGAACCCCTTCATCTACAGCCTGAGAAACAGCGACATGAAGGGCGCCTTGGGGGCCCTCCTTGGTAGGAAGCCAGTTTGTATTCGGTGACCACAGCACTGGGACGTTCGAGTGTCCACATCTGCGGCCCGTCTGTACTGAATCGCCCCGTCTGGTTCTGATCTTAGAGATCTCCTTCACGTCGCTCTTGGTTCTCTGTTTGTCACTTCATCCTGCCAACGGCTATTGGCTGGACATCTGTTACACTGCAGACGCTCTTTTAAGGGCTAAGGGAACAAACAAAATCTCTGACCACGTGGCACTCACACTGTAGCCCGAAGAACACATCGCGGCTAAAAGGAAACGCTCTCTGGGGCGCCTGGGTGGCTCAGTCCCTTGAGCGTCCGACTCTTAATTTCGGATCAGGTCATGATCCCAGGGTCGTGGGATTGAGCCTCATGATCAGCTCCATGCTGAGTCTGCTTAAGATTCTCTCTCTCTCTCTCAGTGCCTGGCTGGCTCAGTTGGTTAAGCATCTGACTTCGGCTCTGGTCGTGATCTCACAGTTCATGAGTTTGAGCCCCGCATCGGGCTCTCTGCTGTCAGCACAGAGCTTGCTTTGGATCCTCTGTCTTCCTCCCTCTCTGCTGGCTCTCTCTCTTCCTCTGAAAATAAATAAACAACTCTACAAAAAAAAAAAAAAAAGATGCTCCCTCTCTCTCCCTTTGCCCCCTCTCCCCCTTGCTCGCTCGCTCTCTCTCTCTCTCTCTCTCTCTCAAATTAAAAATATCAAAAAAGGAAGTGCTTTAAAAAGGAAGTGCTGTGCCAGCCAGAGAGACCAGGACACAAGCCCCACTTTGGCCAAGATTCAGGTTAAGCAACTATAATAAAAAGACCCGATTGCGGGGCGCCTGGGTGGCTCAGTCGGCTGAGCATCCGACTTCAGCTCAGGTCATGATCTCACGGTCTGTGAGTTCGAGCCCCGCGTCTCTGAGCTGTCAGCACAGAGCCTGGAGCCTGCTTCGGATTCTGTGTCTCCCTCTCTCTCTGCCCCTCCCCCACTCACTCTCTGTCTCTCTCTGTCTCAAAAATAAATAAAAACATTTTAAAAAATTAAAAAAAAAAGACCCGATTGCAAAGGCTCAAAAGTCGTAAGATTTTGCAGACTGCCATCTTTGTTTCTTTAATGACATAGTTCCTTCAAAAAGCTGAGAGTAGACAGACATCTGGTCTCGTTGTTTCCAGTGAGTTCCATCGCTAGGCACCAGATCCGATGGGCTTTTCGAGCCAGAGCTATTGTGTTTATTTAATTTGCAATATTCGCTTCCTTGAACTACCTACACTTTTGTCGCTCCCCGTTAATGGTCACCCGAAACAATAGCCTTCGGTGGGAGGCAAGATCCTTATTTATACTGTTTTGAAGGAGCAGGAAGCTGTTGGCTCTTCTAACCTTGCGATGTGTCTGCCTTTGAAAAGCGGCCAACTCTTGTCCAAGATCATCTCTTTCTTGGGATTCCCTGCTGTAAGCGGCCAGCGGCAGCCAAGTCACGGCGACATTCTAGCTCTTTCCAGTCACTTCTGGAAACACAGGCTCGGGAGACATGTGATCCACCTTCCAGGCTATCGCCCGTGATGGGATTGCCAGATGAGGTTCTTGGGCATAACACGGGTGACCAGCTTCTGCAAAATCTGTGTCCTTACCACTGGACCGCTCAGCTCGAGCAACTGGGTCCATTTGCGGGGTGTCAGCATCTCACTTCTGGTACCAGTTTCGGTATTAGTCAGGATGACTAGCTTATGGGCTGTATTAGTGTCCTGGGGATACTGTAAAAAACAAAACAAACAAACAAAAAAAAAACACCAAAAACCACAAACGAGGCGGCTTCCACAGAAATCTGTTGTCCCACGGCTCTGGAGGCCCCAAGTCCAAAATCAAGGTGTTGGCAGCCTTCTGAGTCTGTGAGGGAGAACCCGTCCTGAGCCTCTCTCCCAGCTGGGGGGAGCTGGTGCTTTGCCGGTCCACGCTGGTGTCCCTTAACTTGTAGATCCTGCTTTCATTTTAAAATGGTGTCTTCCTGGTATGCACGGCTGTCTCCGAATGTCCCCTTTTTATAAAGGTGCTCACCATTTCTCCTGCATTAGGAACCCACCCTACCCCAGAATGACATCATCTTAACTGTTATATCTGCAACAATCCTATTTTTAAGATATCGATGGAGGGGGCGCATAATGCAACCCATAACATTTTTTAAAATTTTTATTTATTTATTTTGAGAGAGAGAGAGAGAAGGAGGGGGAGAGAGAATCCCAAGCAGGCTCCACACCGTCATTGGAGACGCCGTCAGCGTCAGAGCCCAACTCGGGGCTCGATCCCACGAACCCTGAGATCGTGACCTGAGCTGAAGTCGACTGGGATCAAGAAGACACCCTTCTCAGGAACCCTTCAGCTGTCCTAGATCGATTTCTCTGGTACAGATGAGGGCAAACAGGCACAGGCTGGGCCTTTGATTTCAAAGGAATTCTCTAGAACTCTTAGAAGGCTATTTGCTTTGAGTCAGGAACCACACCCAAAGTTGTTTCCCAGACGGAGTTTTTACATCCCTTGACTTACTCGTGTCTCTCTCCCACATTAATGGTGGCTCTTGAGGTCATTGGAAAGCAAAGGTCTTGGGTGGGACGGTGTGCTGGTCTCAGCCTACTGTTGGCGACGCTCTGTCTAGGAACGGCTGAGGCACTCCCCTGAGCCTGTGTGTTTGTGAGAGTGGCCGCAGATTTTTCCCCCTCAGCCGGAATCAGTGTTGTGACGGAAACAGCCCTCGTGGTTCCGGCTGCGACTGCAGGGCACACCTCGGCAACAACCATCGGGGAGCTTTGAAAAAAATAAGACTCTTACGCATTTTTCTGGAGGGCACCCAGCACGCCTGGGGACCACACGACAAGGTTAGAGGGAGAGAGAGAACACAGACTTCAAGCTCTGCATTACTACGGTCCATGGATGAGGTGCCTAAGGTTTTGGGGGCTCACTCTATATTGGCTAATTTAAAGCGTAAGAGCAAGAATTGGGGAGTGGGAAGGGAAAGGTGGGGTCACTCCAACGGTCCATTATCTAGATTGTCCAGAGGTTTCTAAAAGGGGGACTTCATGCTGAGGGCGCCCTAATTCCTCATCTGGTTGCTCAGTTAGTCACTGTGCCATCTTGTGTCACGATGAGTGACTTATTTGGTCATGAAAAGGAAGGAAATCCTATCCTGAGGCCGCCTGGGGGGCTCAGTGGGTGAAGCGTCTGACTCTTGATTTTTGGCTCAGGTCGTGATCCCAGGGTCGTGGGATCGAGCTCCGTGTCAGGCTCTGCGCTGAGCATGTAGCCTGCTTGAGATTCTCTCTCTCCGTCTACCCCTCCCCCGCTTCTTAAAAAAAAAAAAAGAAAAGAAAGGAAATCCTGCCCTTTGCACCAACACGGATGGCCCCAGGGCATTGTGCTAAGTGAAACAGGTCAGACACAGAAAGACAAATACTGTTTGATCTCGCTGAGGCGAGGAATCTAAAACAAAACAAACAAAGAAAAGAAAAGAAAATTCCTAGATCCAGAGAACTGATTGCCAGAGGCCGGGGGTGAGTGATAGGGAAAAACGGGTGAAGACGGTCAAAAGGGACAAGCTTCCAGTTATAAAATAAATAAGTCATTGAGTGTAATGTCCAGCCTGGTGACTGTGGTTGACGATACTGTACCACATTTGAAAGTGTTATGCCCAGAATTCGGGGACCCCAAAAACCACCAGGGAGCCGAGTCCGATGCAAGAACAAAGAGCCTTTATTCGAGCTAGCTCGAGCTCAATCTCCTACCTGCACTGATGCAGCGGTGGGTCGAGACAGAGAGAGAGAGAGAGAGAGAGAGAGAGAGAGAGAGAGAGATCCAAAAACACAATAGTTTTAAAGGAGTCTAGGGGCAGTGGGAGGGGTGATGGTCGTGACCCTAGCCAATTGGCTGAGGAAGGGTCAAGGGTCCTGTTCCATAGGTCACCGGGCGTGGTTCTTTTGGAACCGGGAAGTTGCAACTTTTAAGCTTTGGCGCAGGTGCTGCGGACTCAGGGCGGAGGACACGGAACACAATGGAGTCAGTCCCAGTTTGCCCTTAAGCAAAATGGAATCAGTCCCGATTTGCCCTTACACAAGTCGCTAAGAGAATGGATCTTAAGACTTCTCTTCATAAGACGAAAGGAGTGTATAACCATGTGCGGTGATGGATGTTCACGAGACGTACTGTGGTCTTTCACAATATACACAAATATCGAATCATTATGTTGTACACCTGAAACTAAAAACAAATAACAAGGAAGCAAGCAAATAAAATGAGCTGAGTCAGGACGAGAATCAGCAAACTGCAGCCTGTGGGCCAAATCTGGCCCACCACCTGTTTGGGTAAATAAAATCGGATCGAAACACTTTTTTTTTTTTTTTTAATGGACATCTCGGGGCGCCTGGGTAATTCAGCCGATCGAGCCTCCAACTCTTGCTTTCAGTTCAGGTCATGATCCCAGGGTCTTGGGATCAAGACCCAAGTCTGGCTCCGAGCTGAGCATGGGGCCTACTTAAGAATCTCTTCATCTCTCTCTCTCTCTCTCTCTCTCTCTGTGCCCTGCTCCCCTGCTCATGTTCTCTCTCACTCTAAAAAAATAAATTAATTAAATTAAATTAAAAAACAAAATAAAATAAAATAAGACATTTTTTAAAATGGATACCTCTTACCCTGTAGAAGGCAATGCCCTACTTGACCACTGGTTCGTAAATCAGGATCGTGAGGATTCGCCAACCCTTTGAGGACTCTCATCTGGGGGCTTTGCTATCTCTATGCACCAACTCTTGTCGTCCCCAACTCGGTGTCCCCGAGTCCACATCTTTCTTGTAATACTTGGCAAAATCAGCAAGGAGCAACCAGCTCACGGTGATGTTCTTGCTCCTTCCAATCCCTCCATCTAGAGACGCAGGCTTCATAACCACTTGAACAATCTTCCAAGTTCTCAATGAGTATAGTTTCACCTTGACCTTGACCCGAAGAGGGTACCCAGCTTTCTAGCCTGGGATACCACGTCCTCAGCACCCAGCCACTAAGCTAATGCCACTCACTGCCCTGGCCACACCCCACTTCTGGGACCGGCTACTCTATTTGTTAGGACGAAAGCCGAAAGCTCCCGCAGAAAGAGAGAATCCCAAAATGCAGCATTTCAAACAAGACGGAAGCGGACTCTTCTCTCGGGTCCCGGGTGGGCAGGCAGCTCTGCCTCCTGCAGCCATGTTAGTTGCCAGTTTCCATCAATCCCTAAGACTGCGGGGTTGTTTGCAAGCTGGGTCAGAGGCATGTCCAAATTCCGGCTTGCAAACAAGGGACCAAAGAGCCTGAGGGAGGGCGGTCTCCTGTCTTCAGGCTTCAGCCCAGAGGGCGCACACATAGCTGACATTCGCATCCCAGCAGGGAGGACTTAGCCACCAACGTGGCTTAACCACAACGCAGACTGGAAAAGATAATGTAGCTACAAGGCCACAACTCTGTGTTCTAGGGGAGGGGGGAACGGAACCCGCATGGAGCTACCGCTCCTCAAAGCAGCCTTTTCCTTCCCACGTAGCCCCGGGCCGGCCTCCGTCTTCTCACACAGAAGGCACAGGGAAGCTAAGGCACAGGGAAGCCAGCAGGGTGAGACAAGATAAGGCGGGGCACACAGGACTGGCTCGCAAGACGATTTTAGATGTTAAAGGGGTGAACACGTTTTGTTTAAATGTGTATCAGGAGAAAACAAACTGGTGCCTCAAGTTGGCCCTCGGATGAAGCCAAAGAAGTGATCCGAGTGTTCTTTTTTTAATAAAAACAATCTCACGGCATTCGCTGTCCTCTGGTGACAACCTAAGAGTAACCAAAACAACACGAACGCGTGTCTTAGAACTACGCTCCCAACAAAGGACACCTAAAAAAACAAACTGCGTTGCCTTCTCAACAATTTCTCACTTCGTTGATCTTTTTTTTTTTTAAGTTTTATTTATGTAAGTAATCACTACACCCAGCGTGGGGCTTTGAACTCAGGACCCCGAGATCAAGAATCGCCTGAGCTTCCCACTGAGCCAGCCAGGCGCCCCTGATTGTTTCATTTGGAGCCGGATAATATCCTGTCCTTTTAGCATGACCCCACCCAGCTGTCCTCTTGACTTCGGTTTAGAACGAATCTCTTCCGCATCATCTAATACGAGGTGCCTATACTCCTCGAAACCGAGGATACGGTCCTCTGTGCTCATACTCACTTGCTTCCATGCCACTCCTGAATCTGAGATCTCTTTCGTAAGTAACTGAAGACTGGGGCGCCTGGGTGGCTCAGTTGGTTAAGCGTCCGACTTCGGCTCAGGTCATGATCTCGTGGTTCATGAGTTCGAGCCCCGCATCAGGCTCTGTGCTGATGGCTCGTGAGCCAGGAGCCTGCTTCAGATTCTGTGTCTCCCTCTCTCTCTGCCTCTCCCCCACTCACACTCTGTCTCTCTGTCTCTCAAAATAAATGAACATGAAAAAAAATTTTTTTTTAAATGAAGATAATGGGCTACGGTGTCAACTCTGCGTTTTTGGCACTGACCATAGGATGCCTGGTGGAAGCTCACAAAAAACACACTAGTCTGCCTGAGACTTTTTAAAATGATAGATTTAAAGAAAAAAACATCAAGTAAACGGTAGCGCCTTTGGTACGCAGACGCGGCCTTAGCAGGTGATGGCTCCTTCCCTGTATTCCTTCGACCTACCCATAATGCACCTGCAGACGGCTTCCGTGACATGCCCACGATTTCCAACACAGAGTGTTCCTGGCCCTGCATGGGGCGGACCGGAAGCACCAGGACACTCACGCCCAGGGGGTAACCATCAGCCAGTGACGGTCAACGGTCGGTGGGCAACCGCCCCTAGCCTCCTGCCCTTCAGTTAGACGCCTCTACACGGTCTGCAGAGTGGGAGTCAGAAGTCGCTCGGAAGATCCCAAGAGGAACCAAGGCCCAGCTGCCCACAGAAGTAGCCCGCTCACGAACGCAGCTCCCCTCCCTGCCTCCCTTCCCCACTCTCTCACCGGGCTTCCAGGACGAGCTCCCACAGATCCTTGTTTTGGGGTCTTACTTTTCGGGAAACCCAAAGTAAGACGTGCACGGAAAGGGAGAGGTGGTATAGGAATGGCTGAAGTTTGTAAACAGAGACGTTGCATCTCAAACACTCGGTCCCTGGCACACGGTAAGTACACAACAAACGTTATTAACTGTCGTTACTTTTAAAAGACGTGGGGGCGCCTGGGTGGCTCAGTCGGTTAGGCGGCCGACTTCGGCTCATGTCATGGTCTCACGGTCTGTGGGTTCGAGCCCCGCGTCGGGCTCTGTGCTGGCGGCTCGGAGCCTGGGAACTGCTTCGAATTCTGTGTCTCCCTGTTGCTCTGCCCTTCCCCTGCTCATGCTCTGTCTCTATGTCTCTCAAAAATAAATGAATGTTAAAAAGATGTGATAAGGGGCGCCTGGGTGGCTCAGTCGGTTGAGTGTCCGACTCTTGATTTCAGCTCAGGTCATGATCCCAGTGTCGTGGGATTTGGTCCCAACATGGGCTCCGCCCTGAGCATGGAGCCTGCTTAGATTCTCCCTCTGTGCCTCTCGCCCACTCATGTTCTCTCTCTTTCTCAAATAAATAAATAAATAAATAAATAAATAAATTTTAAAAATTAAAATTAAAAAAATAAAAATAAAAAATAAATAAAACACCTCTCACCTGTGGTCTTTATACATGCAACACCTGTTTCTACCACCCCACCTCTCCGTCCTCCTTCAGACCTCACTTCAATTGCCACCTCCTCGGGGAAGGCTTCCCTGACTTCCACCCAAGGCCAATCATGTCCCCACGATGGGTAATCCACGGTAAAATATCACAGAACACAGAACACGAAATTCACCGTCTTCGCCATTTCTCAGCGTTCCATTCAGCGGCATTAAGTACATACACGTGGTTGTGCGACCATCACCCCCGTCCATCCCCACAACTCTTTTGTCTTGCAAAACTGAACTCTATCTCCCATGAAACACGAACTCCCCATCCCCCTCCCCCGGCCCCTGGCGCCCACCCTCCTACTTCCTGTCTCTATACATTTAACTCCTCTGGGGACCTTCTATGGTGGGGTCAGACAGTATTTATGCTTGGGTGACTGGCTTCTTTCACTCCGCGTGACATTTTCAAGGTTCATCCATGTCGTAGCTTGTGTCAGAATTTCCTTTCTTTTGAAGGTTGAATCATCCGTTGTATAGAATGCCACGTCTGTGTATCTTTATCCATGCGTCCACCGACGGGCGCGCGGGGTGCCTCGGCTGTCGGCTGTGGTGAACGATGCTGCTACGAACGTGGGCGCACAATGTCATTACTTTTTATCATTAACCCATTGGTTCAAAGACCCAGGAATTCTGATACGCCGATGTTCAAACTGATGGCATTTCAGGAATCATTTCTACAGAAATGTGGAAGTAGATAAGGATTCCTCAAACAAACAAACAAAAACACAGACTTCCTTAGTCAAAGAAGGCAGCTCTGCTGGATGCCCAAGACGTTGGCCCTTCCTAGAGAGAGCGATTCTCAAAGACAACTTAGCCTGCTGCCCCAGGGGACATTTGGCGATGTATGGCAACACCGTGGGGTTGTCGTGACTGGGGGTGGCGTGCTGACGGCATCCAAGGGGTAGGGATCAGGGATGCCGTTCCACTGCATCCACCACCAGGACGGCCTTGAACAATCACAGAACGATGTGGCCCCCAACGTCAGTAACACCAAGGTTGAGAAAAAGCCTTCAAAGGCTGGCAGGCTTTAACTCTTCACCACCCTACTCTGTGCCAGCTCAGAAAGGCAGCAGCAGAGGTGAGAGGAGAAAATCCAGGCTAAATCCAGGATCCCATGAGAGACACCCCGGTGACAGGGGGCATCAGGGAGAGAGTCAATAGGTATCAAGAACTATGAAGGCTCTGGGATGTCACCCTCCCTGCAAGCTGACAACTTAACCTGCTACAGTTACGGATGCTGGGAGAAGACACGAGACTCCAGGGTCAGAGACAAAAGAGTTTATTACTGGCAGTGCAGGCGGCATGAACTTCCCTGTTTGTGCCAGTTCTTCCCAAGTCCCACAGGGACCATTCCGGTGATCCCAGGCAGGTAATGGACGCAGAGTGTCCTTGTGCCGGGGAGCTCCACGTGGAGAAATCCCAGTCTTTTCTAGCAGATTACAAACAAACCTGCTGTACCTTTGTCTCAGAGGGAGGCACTGTCTTTACTAGATGGACAGCAAACAAACCTACTCTCGGCTCTGCAGGAAGCAACTCTCTCTCTTCCATGGCTGTTTGCTATACAAACATCCTTGAAAAGATAACCAAAACACACTGCCCACGCTACTGCCTGGGAGTTGTACAGAAATGCCCAACACTCCCAAAGACCGTGTCCCAAGAGTGGCAGCACTGACACCCAAAGGGTGGTGGCTACTGTATGCAAGGGTGATCGGGGCTGGAGGTCGAGCACGGAAGTCTGCTCAGGGTATATAGTGTAGGGATTCGATGAGTAGACTCAGACAGCCTGGGTTCGAATCCTGCTTCTGTTACTGTTTAGCTGTGTCACCTTGAGCAAATCACTGGAGCTCTCTGTGCTCCAGTTTATCCTGCTGTATATTGCAAAGAGCGAAAGCGTCTATCTCATGGGATTAGGCGAAAGTTAATACACGAGCTTATATAGGCAAGGCACTTAGAAGAGCATGAGCAGCTCGAGAGCCATGTCAGTGTTAACTATAATTATTACTAATTATCATGACGATGCCACGGAGCTCGCGGCCATGCCTGTTTTTCGGCATTTGTGGCCAAGCTCTGTAACCCACACGGTTCCCCTGGAGTCTTTCTCAAGAGATTTCTCGGAGGCCCTTGGCTCCCTCCACCCCACTGGGTAAAACAGGGGAGGGGGGCTGGAGCAGCGGTGGTCTCAGGTCCCAGGGCATCAGACAGGCTCAGGTTCAAACCCTGGCTTGGCCACATGCCAGCTGTGTGACCTTGGCGAGCATTTTCCTTGTGGGGGCAGGGGGCTCCAAGGTCTCCGGGAACAAAGGTCTGGGTGAAGGCTCAGCGAATCTCCCCTCACACGAGTACTACACACACGGCATGGGACCCACTGAGCAGACCCTCTGGGTCATTCTGAGCCAGTGCCACTTCGATTATCATTGCTGTCATATTATTATTCAATGAGCCAGACTTCACAGGGTGCGAGAGGAGATCTTTGCTATCTTCCAACAGTAGTTAAGTTCGCTCTGGCTCCCTCGGTCTCTCTGCGTGCCTCAAACTCCAGGAGACACCAGGGGGTCCCCGGTACTCTCTGTCGTCTGACTCTGACCTCCCTTCCCACCTACCACACTCTTTCCGCCCATCTCTCCACAGTCAAGGCACGCTCATCTCCCCTCGGACTCTCTCACCTCTGGTCTTTATCTACGCAACACCTGTTTCTACCACCCCACCCCCCACCCTCGGTCCTCTTTCAGACCTCACTTCAATTGCCACCTCCTCGGGAAGGCTTCCCTGACTGCCACCTAAGGCCGATCACGTTCCCGTGTTGCATATTGACATTGAATGTTAAAATTAACATTTTATCCGACATGCTCGGTGCCTACCCAGGTGTCCTCGGCTCCCACCACTCCCCTGGCACAAAGGACTTCCTTCTTCCAGCACCTGCGTGGGGTGGGGGATGGGGGAAGGGAAGGGCGCCCCACACAAGGGCAGGCCAGAAGTGCTGGCCAATCAACACCCCCGAGACACACAAGCATCTTTCAGGCAAGGAGGATGGGGATTGGTGCGTGAATACCCCAGCTTACCACGCCCTCAGCCCCTACAACTCCGAGGAGCGTGTTCTCCGCTGCGCCCCCAGTGGCCCCGAGGGGGACTGCGCCTCAGTTGTCCAGAGAGGTAACTGGCTTCATCCGGGCCCCCTTTTGCTGGATTCCTTCCTTTCTCTGTCTCACCTCCCTGCCCTCTACCCGTGTCTCCCGGGGTTGCCTCCCAAATAAATTACTTGCCCTCGAATTCTTGTCTCAGGTTCTCTTTCTCGGGGAGCCCAACCTAAGGTGGCAGTTTACGCTATTATAATGAATTCCGTAACCGTTTTGCACTTATCCGTCATCTCTCTCCCTGGACTGAGTCCTGTCTACCACCATGTCTTCAAGGCCCACACAGTGCCTATGTAGTAGACGCTCAATAAATGACCCCAAATGTCACAGCTGTAAGGTGGCTGGGATGACAGTGGGTCCCTCTCTGCTTACCACCATCCTCAGAAACCACTGTCGGGAGGGGGGTTCACCCCTCCTGAGCTATAAATGGCAGCTCCCACCCGCCTCATGCCCCACAGCCTGGACAGCTGGGCCAGGGCCCCTAGGAACCCTGGATGACCCTTCCAGCCCTGGGCAGCACTCCTCGGGCGTCCTGGGGGCAGAGTCACAGAGAGGGCACAAGTCCCAAGGCTACAGGGCGGGGGGCACGGCAGGGCTTTCATGCCAGTCCTAGCCTCCTTCTCCTCTCCCCAGCATCGGATTCCACCTCCGGGAGCTCCCCGAACGAGAGGACATTCCAGTGACAAGGGTCTACCCTACAAGGCCACCGAGCTAGCTAGCCGGCAGCTCCTGGGGGAGGGATCCCTTTCCTGAGCCGGTGGTGTCAGGCCTGGAATTAGCCTCACCACCTGTGGAGAGGCTGGTCCCAGGGACTCCCAGGAGGCAGTTGCCTGGGGGGGGGGGGGTGAGGGGGTGGTGGTGGTGGAGGGAGTTGACCTCCGATGACTTAGTCTGAGACCATCAGAGGACAGGAGAGGGGGCGCCAAGAGGCACGGTGGGAGGTCTCGGGACCTCTCTCCAGCTCTGTTCTGGAGGCAACTGGGTCAGGCTTCGGCCCAGCCCTTCACAAGCCGGGCGCCCCTCGGGAGGCGAGGACCCCTCGACTTCCTGCTCTCTGAATGGGAATAAATACAGGGTTCTACCTCTTAGGGTTCGGAGAGGCCGCAGCGAGGTGCCCTGAGCGGAGTGCTGGGCGTGGCTGCGGGATCTTCTGATCCCCGACATTTGTCCAGAGGCAATTCTGAGGATTTGCTTAGATCATAAGAGGAAGCGGGGTCTGCACAACCAGGATGTGGGGAGGGGGGAGATTAGCAGAGCGATGGAGTCAGAGTCGGAGTCGGAGTCGGAGGAGGGATCTGGGCGGAGTCGAGGAGGGGTCTGGGCGGAGTCGAGGAGGGATCTGGGCGGAGTCGAGGAGGGATCTGGGCGGAGTCGAGGAGGGATCTGGGTGGAGTCGAGGAGGGGTCTGGGGAGTCCCCTTGATTTCTGAACAAGGGGAGAAGTCAGTGTCCTTGGAGCATGAGAAAGCTTCCAGAATGTTCATTTTGCTACTGTCAGGGGCCCCGTGCTGATAGGGGGAGG
>PITB01009989.1:0-63837 GCA_004024585.1 Paradoxurus hermaphroditus | reverse complement strand
TCCCCCCACCCCAGCCTGGAGGGCAGATTCAAAGTCTTCCTCTTTAAGTCTGACCTAGCAAGAATGCGTCTTAAAAATTTAACACACATTCATGTCTCCTGGGGGCAGCAATCCATTGTTTGCAAAGTAGTCCCCACAAGCCAAGGAGGGCCAAGGTTCAAGTTCAAATCCATAGGCTTCTTCTAGCAATGAAATAGGGTGCCTGGCAATTGGGCAAGTATGTTTTTTCTCTTGAATTGAGAGGATATTGAACAGAGGCTGGCACTGGGCACAACAGGAGGCTTGGGACCGCATGTCCTGTTCTTGTGGTTCCCTGCCATTTGACTTCTGTGACCCTGTCCCTTCATTTGAGACACTAGAGTAGTCCTACCCATCAGATCTCCTTATCAACCTACTCATAAGGGCAGAAATGTTCTTGTCTCCATCCGCCGCCCTTATTCTTCACAATATTCTTGGAAACGGTTTGAAAACAAATGGAAAATGTACTGACGATGATTTCTGATGAAAGCAAGGAAAGTCAGCCACAATGAGCAGCTCCCTCTGAAGAAAGACCTAGTGCCGTCACTCCTGCAAGGATCTTTCTACAGACGAGGCACCCTCACACCTCACCTTATTGGAGATCTTAGTTTTGGGCCCACTGCAGGAGAAGACCCCAGATCAGCCAGCCATGAGCCAGAACTTCTGCCATTTCATTTGACGGCATCATAATTCCCTAGAGCACAGAGACATCTTGGGTCATAGCCCTTCTGGAACCTTCATTTATAGAGGTGCAGGCACCGAAGCCTGGAAAGCGGGCATGGCTTACCCAAGGTCACACAGCTGGCTAGTTGAAAAGGAAGGTGATAGTACGAGGTCGGTTCAGTTCTTCAAACATCACGCAGACACAGCCCATATTTCTATGTTGAGTGGGGCATGGAGCTCCCTGGTTGACACCTTACGAGGACAGTATGGGGCATCTAAGTGTCTTCACCAGACAGAAGGCAGGTAGAAGGTTATATCCTCCTCCTCCTTGATTCCTTTATCCTTACCGTCAACCTTATGGGGACTCCCCCAACCTCCCCGTGCCCTCCTGTCTTCTGCCTGGCTTTCAGAACCCTTTCAGTGTTTGGTTTGGAACATCTCCTGTTCACCACTTGGGAATAAGTATGAGAATTCCAAGGGAGTGGTTTCCATGGCAACGACAATCTCATGGAAGGTTTCAGAACTTTTCCCTCCTACTCATGGTACGGCAGAAATTCAGAAAGCATAAGGCATAGAGACAAGTGCTAATTATCTGACCCGGATTTGCTGTGGCCTGGTGGGGAGAAGAAAGACACACGCGCTGTGGTCTGGCAGACATCTCCCGTCGGCACACATCCAAATGACTTCCCGGAAGTGAGTGATGATCATATTATTGTAATTGTGTGTGTGTGTGTGTCTGTGAGAGAGAGAGAGAGAGAGAGAGAGAGAGAGAGGCGGCACCAGGTATCAAAGACAGGGTCAATTGCCTTGTACTGTGAAAGGCTCAGTCTCTGCTTCTGAGGGTGCATAGTCGTTTTCTGGTACTTTTGGTCAACCTGGCAGAAATGCTCATGTCGATTATGATGTCTCTATACCTGCGATGCAGGTTCGGTGGTGGAGTAGCCCACAATCATCAGTATTTAAACACAGATCGCCATGGTCTTAGATGTTTAAATGCCAGGTCCTGACTGGGCAGATGGACTTTGTATCATGATGTGAAGGGCTTTCTCTGGTGATGAAACCCAGGTGTGAGTGGGGCTTGGCTCCATGTTGGGGGCACTTGGACCAATGGGAGGCAGGGGCGACTTCCTCGGCATCGCTCCCCACAGCAGACACCACTCGGGACCCGGTTTTCCCATACAGTCCATCTGGTGATATCTCATTAGTTTGAGAGGGTGCACCTGTCAAGTCATCGTGGGGTAGCTTGGAGTTTATGGCAAAGCAGGGCCAGGGAGGTGACATATCACCTTGCGTTTGCTTCCCACCCTACTTCAGGCTTCTCTTCCTTCACTCTTCCTGGCCTGGAATTTCACTTTTCAGTAGGACATGGGCACACACTCAAGCTTTGCCTCAACCGTTTTGTAGGCAATCAAAGCTACGGCAGGACTTACAGCACCAGGAACTGATGTAAGCATTGGGGTGGGTGGGTCCACGAGAAAGGAAGGTCCAACATCTCATGAGCTTGACATCTTACAGGGCCGACAATGGACCTTCTCAAGTTCCAACAAGCTGGGGTTTGTTACAGCGAATGCAAAGAGATGGCTCGCTTGAAATGGCCGAAGGAGACTGTCAGGTTTCTAGTATTTCGACATCTGATTTCAGCAGGCAAGGGGGTGATGCAGTGAGGTGATGGGTGGGGCTGAGGAAGCCACCCTAGTCTCCTGAGTTGCATTCTACAAGGGCAGAGCTGCAGCTTCAGTGTGGCCAAGGCAAGATCCCCAGGGCTATCCCTCCTGCCCCCCAAACAGGCCTTACAGGCAAAATTTTCAACCTCACTCAGAAGTTATTTGAAAGGCTAGGAAAGAACACTCTGTGCCCTTCTCTAGCTCCTCCAGCACGCACACACATGTGCACACACGCCCCTGGTGGCAGGTACTTACCCAGCATTAGGGTGGTCCCGTCAAGCACCCACACTGCCGTTTGTCTCCATGGCACAAGACTTTGGAGACAGAGCCACCCGGTAGAAGGGATTACCTGTTGGATTAAGCTTGAGGACCTGATGTCACCTTTGCCCATTGTAAACAGAAGGACTTGGATCACCAGGGCTTTGTCCTGTCGGCACAAGGAAGACATGCCCTCATTGTCTTCCTGCGAGGCCAGCTTCTCATCCATAAATGGCACACCAGAACATTCCAGAGCCTTCTCTGCCAATGCATCCCTCAACACCGACAGAAGTTTGTTTACAAGGATGCTTGGGGTAGGGTGGAGACATAGTAGTCCGGTAGTCCTTCCACTGATGACAAAAATTTGGTTCAGAGGGCAAGCCCGGGAATCTTTTTGGACCTTGCCCAGTTGTACCCCTTGGCGATGTTAACAGAGAGATCTGTTCCACCCAGGCAAGTGGGAACCGAGGCAGGAGAGCGCTCAGAAGCAACCCCTGCTTTCCCAATTAGCCTAACTTTGCAGACCCCACAAATCACGAGGTAGAAATGACTCTATTGTAAGGTCTTAACCTTTTAGGTTGACATTCAATTGGAAGAAACTGCTTGTGTTAGAAATAATTACTGCTGATAATGAATACAATTAAGCATAAAAGAACCTTTATAACTCCCGTACCATTTGTGCACTTAGAAACCGGCTCGTATTTTCCCCTTCACAGATGTTACAATAATGGTGTCAACACTTTTATTTCTTTGTCCATAAGCTGAAAATTATGGCCGTTTCATAAATCGGTAACGCGCTCAGAAGGTGGAGGCCAGCTGCAGAGCACGTGAGCTCAGGCTCCTGCCCCAGCCTCATGTTTCACGATGACCTCAGCTTCCTGTGTCAACGGGAACCCATGCGAGTAAGTACTTGTAAAACTGGTTTTGAAGAGTGAAGTTATGAAGAGGTGCTGCAGTGTCAGGCATCTGCTTCATCCATTAGCCTCAAATAAGAGCCGGGACGTACAGACATCAATAAATTAAAATTCTCCTGTGAGCACACTTCCCATGCCTGTGCCAATTTGAACCGCGTCAAAAAAAAAAAAAAAAAAAAAAAGAGAGAGAGAGAGAGAGAGAAAGAAAAAAAGATGCCAAACAAAAGAAGAGAGATTTGGAGCACTGTTAATTAGAACCTAGCTTTCCTTGTGCAGCTGGGGGGCTTTGTCAAAATGCAAGCATTTCCGTGCCTGCCTGAGACCAGGAGAATTCTGCTCCTTTTGGAAGCCAAGTTCTTTCTCCCGCCACCACCATATATTTTTCCCGTCAGAATACTAGAAGGATGAAAGGAAATAAATAAGGCGTCATTCTAGTTAAGGGTATAGGTCTCAGATGACATAAATACTCAAATAATTATTTATTATACCCGGAATGCAATACCGTTCACTGATTAAGTTGGGTCGCCATCCCGGTAACACACATTTTGTCAAAACTAATGTATGTATTAATTATGAAAGAAAAATAAATAGAAACTTCATCGGGTTTTTAAGTTTTTAAGTGGGTCGTTTCAGGCTGATACTCGAACTGAGCGGTTTAGGGAAGAGACACCCTCCCACGCTTTCTCGCAGACGTGGCCTCACCGCCGAGACCCAACTTAAAGCCAGGCTGTCCTTGCTGCCGGAGGAGGCAGGCAGGAAGCTGGAAATGGAATGCACAGTAATCCTTGCGGCCCGCCCTGTGCAGCCTTCTTCCCTCTCACGCCCCGTATATCACGGACAGTCCAGACTGTTCACAGCCTCACGGCGGTCCTGGTACCGGAGGCCAGGTCTCCGAGTGTGCTGTGGTGGGGTGCGTGCTTGGCGATGGGGAAACACATGGAAGGCTGTATGTGTTGCCAGGAGCAGACATGGGGTGTGGGGCTTGCGTTTGGGAGATTCAGAGTGGAGCCTGCAGGGTCACCTGGAGCTCCCTTCTGGGTGACCGAGTGCCTGGCCAGTCCTTGCTGGGATGTCTGTCTAGAAGGAGCTTCCTGGCAGCATTTGGCGTGCTCATATCCTAAAGCACCCATCACCCTCAAACCCCAGTCTTTCAGAAGGTAACTAAAAATGCCTCAGGCCAAAAACTCTGGATTTTTCGCCTCACTTATCCCCTAAGTAAATAAGTGATCGTGGAAAAATGGTGTCTCCCCACCCCAGTTTCTCTGACTGACCCGGGAGGACTGACGTCAATCTTCGCATCTCCTTTTAAAAATTCCGATTTTAATCTGAGATGATGAATTAGAAGGCTTACTCGCATTATGCAAAATTATTCAAAACAGATGGTGAAGTCAATTTAAAGGCTGTGTATATTTTTTTCTCTATTCCTGGGAACAAGTACTGTTTGCGGGAAAGCAAAAGAGTAGATTTTAATGTGTTTGCCCTTTGAAATGACCATCAGCAACCTCCTTCCAATTACCTGCGCCCTCCGATCGCGTTCTGGGAGCCGGCTTCGTGAGTTAGAGGTTGTTTGGATTGTCACCAGACTACCCATAAAGACTCTGTTAGCCCACGTGCCTTCATAGTTTCTAATTGGCTTCTTGAGCAAAGGGAATGCTTGGTAAATATTTGGCTTCAAAGTCATTGTTCTTCACCACCATACTTAAGTGAGATTTGCACATTCAGTCCAACTTGGGTTTGAATGTCAAGTTTACCATTGAGCAGTGGACTGGCCTGGGACGGCAGTGTGTAATACCCCCAAGCAGCATGGTCTCCATACTAAAAACAAGGCTAGTTGTGTCCAGAGGACTGTGGGTAGGACTGAAGATGTCAATGCAGAGTTATCTGCATTGTGCTGGGAATCTGGAGGCGCTTTCTAGCATTGCTTGTTAGTATTGGTGTTATTACGAATCTTTTAATTATGAGTGAATAAAAGATTTCTTGCCTGTTCCCCCCCTCCTCCACCTACCTTGGTGTGATTATGGTTAAACCAATGTATCTCAGACAGTTAAAGACAGATAAGAAGCTTAACCTGAGGGCTGTGTGGTGCTCTGATGTTGTCTAGGTTACTGTTGTGTGGTGTTATCAGTCATTCCAAAGTGCCCAGTGTGTAGTTCATTCTTAGTGTCCCATATAACCATTTAAGGTACATGGAGGGTAAAGTGGAGCCAAAATCTTTGAAACTATTATGGACCAGAAAAGTATCGGAGAAGCCAGGGACACAGGCATTGTGACTACGTGGAACCCTGTGGCTCCATGCTCTGACATTCATCAGAGTTCCACACACGCATCCAGAGTCGGATATACAAAACAGAAGCAGTACCTCCACCTCCAACAAGACTCTAGCTCTCGAGAGGGCAGTATGAGTGCAAGTTTCTAACAACATATTAGAGTTGAAATTTCCAAATATAACTGTGAATTTTTTCATTTATCCTTTCAGCTTTGTTAATTTTGATGCATTTAATTTTTTGTGAGTGTATTTATTTATTTTGAGAGAGACAGAGACAGCATGAGAGCATGTAGAGAGAGAGAGGGAGACAGGGAATTCCAAGCAGGCTCTGCCTACTAGCGAAGAGCTTTATGTAGGACTTGAACCCACAAAACCATGAGATCATGACCTGAGCCAAAACCAAGAGTCAGACGCTTAACCAACTGAGCCATCTAGGTGCCTGGATTTTTATGTTTTTTTGAAGCTCTATTATTAACTACATACACATCTAATAAACTTGTATCTTCTTGATGAAGTCATCTCTTTATTATTATCTAATGTTTATCTTTGTCCCTAGTAACATTCTTTATCAAAATTTACCCAATATTAACACAGAAATTCCAGCTTTATTTTATTTTAAATAGTATTTCTTGATATTTATTTTCCATTCTTTTTTAAAAAAATTTTTTAATGTTTATTTATTTTTGAGACAGAGAGAGACAGAGCATGAGTGGGGAAGGGGCAGAGAGAGAGGGAGACACAGAATGTGAAGCAGGCTCCAGGCTCTGAGCTGTCAGCACAGAGCCCGACGTGGGGCTCAAACTCATGGACCACGAGATCATGACCCAAGCCGAAGTCAGACGCTCAACCGACTGAGTCACCCAGGTGCCCCTCCATTCTTTTACTTTTAACACTTATGTCCTCTTTATATTTCAGAGTGGATATTTTATCAATAGTACAAAGTTAGGTCTTTTTTTTTTTTTGTCTAATATGACAATCTTTGCCTTTTAATTGGGGTATATAAACCATTTACATTTAATGTAAGTACTGATAAAGTTGGGTAAGGTACTAATATGGTAATATGGTTGGGTGCTATTAGTTTTATGTTTATCCTGCCTATCTTTTGTTTCTTTTTCCTCATTTCCTGTCTTCTTTTGGAGTGAGTATTTTTTATAATTCAAATTAATCTCCACAATTGGTTTGTTAGTTATACCATTTTAATATTTTTTACAGGCTGCTCTAGGGTTTATGATATACATCTTTACTTTATCTCAGTCAACTTGAAATACTATTATATGACTTCAAGTAGGACCTACTGATTTTACAATAATAAATTTTCATTTCTTCTCTCCCATCCTTTGTGTTAGGTTGTTATACAATTTATTCTACATATGTTATAAACCCAAAATATATTTTTACTGTTTTTGCCTTACACAGTCAAACATTCTTTAATTAAATTAAAAATCTTAAGAAATTATTTTATATTTACCAACATTTTTACAATTTTTTTGGAGGTCGGCATGCCTTTGTATAGAACTGAAGTTTTATCTGGTATCATACTGCTTCTGTCTGAAAAACCTCTATTTATTTATTTGTTTGTTTGTTTATTTATTTATTTATGTTGTATGCATGTATAAATGTATTTTTGTGGTGTATTTCTGACAATAAATTTGCTCTGTTTTTTTTTTCTCTATGAAATAGGATTTGTTTTACTTTCCATTTAAAAGGTATTTTTACTGACTATAAAATTATTGGTTAATAGTTATTTTTTCCTTATTACTTTACAAATATCATTACTATTGTTGGCTTTCAAAGTTTCTGGCAGGAAGTCTCTGATATTTCTCATCTTTGTTTCTCCATATATAATATTTCTTTTCTTTGACTGTCTTCAGTATTTTCACTGTTTTATTTTTATTTTCTTCTTATTATCTTTTTATGGTTTGACCATGATGTGTCAAAGTGTTTGTGAATCTATGTGCACTTAATTTATTTTTCTTGGAGGTCTTTGAGCTTCTTGGTTCACATATTGCTTGTCTTTTATTAATTTTCGAAAATATTTGGTCATTATCTCTTAAAATATTTCTTCTGTCCCATTCCCTTTTTAATCTTCTGGGACTATATAAGTACATTAGAACATTTGATATTGTCCTACATGTCTTGGGAGTTATGTTCTGTTTCTACTGCTTTCCTGTTTCTACTGCTTTTTTGCCCCTATTTGTTTTTCAGTTTGGATTTCCTCTATTGATTTAGCTTAAAAATCACTATTTTATTATTATTATTGTTGCTATTATATTTACTGTCTAGTAAAATAATACTACTGTCTCTACTGCTTTTTTGCCCCTATTTGTTTTTCAGTTTGGATTTCCTCTATTGATTTAGCTTAAAAATCACTATTTTATTATTATTATTGCTATTATTTTTACTGTCTAGTTTCCCATTGTGTCAATTGGAGGAAGTCTTTATTTCTGATATCGTGGTTTCTATTTTCTACCGTTTCCATTTGACTCTATTTTCTAGTCTCCATTACATAGCTGGACTTTTCTCATTTGTTCATGTCAACTATTTACTTTTTCATTAGATCCTTAATGCATTGATTATAGTTATTTTGAAGCTCCTTCCTATTTGTTTCAATATTTTGTTCATCTTTAGGTCTGTTTCTATTGACTATCTTACCTCTTTAAAGGTTTTCGGCTCTCTTGCTGTGTGCATGTGCATGTGTGTACACATGTGCACACAAGCTCATACATGTGTTTTGTAATTTTTGATTGAATGAAGGACATTAGATGAAGGAGAATAGCGGATACTGAAGTCTGCTCCAAATGGGTACACGCCCTTGTCTGCTGGATCATTACTGTGATGTGCTGAGTCAGTCTAGTTTCTAGGCAGATTGTATTCAGGTTTTATTGTTGCTACAGTTGTATCTGGTGCACCACAGACTAGAAATCTCTCCACTGATGGGCTGGTGTAATCCTTTTCCTTGTCAGGGATTTGGATGCCCAAGGGTTTTTCAGTGTCCTTGTCACATCTTCAACTTTCAGTAACTTCTATACTCCACACAGTTCAGGAAGACTACTATTGGCATAAGGCTCGGGGTGAGATTAGGGGGTGATTCTCAGCTCTTCATGTTGAACCTTAGTCTTAAGCAGACTTTGTACATGTGAACTTTAAAAGGGGATTCCTCAGTGTTTCTGCCTTTCTCCACTGGGCAGCCAGACCTTGCCGTATATCTGTAAGAGTGTCTTTGGTGGACGAGTGTTTCCTGCCCTTCTTCCAGAAGGGGACTTCAAGGCTCCTGTTTGGAGCAGGGAGAAATATATTTTGTTTCTACCTCCTCTATAGAGACAGTGGGTTTTTGCTTGTGTCCTGGGGTGAGGTAGGGATTTCTCATACCTTCCTCAGCAGTTTAAGACTTTTCCTTAATAAGAGAGAAAGTTCTGGGAAGTAGGGTTTAGTGCATATGTACCAATGAGGGGCACCCATATAGGTCTTCTCTCTTCCCCCAGTCTTTCTTCCAAGCACCGGGTATTGGCCTGTGGAAGGAGCTTGTGAGGGCTTGTGGACTCTCTTCATGTTCAAGGTTCCCAAGAATTTAAAATTCTAATTGTAGCCCACTTTTGGCCTCTAAGAATTTGTTAAAATTCCAGCTTTTCTGTTTGTACTTGCTTTCATGGTATCTGCTTCTTTTTTCCATGCACTGCCAAAAGTAAAGCCATAAGTATGTCTTATGTCTCCTAAGAGAGGCTTGTCACCATTCAAAATTCAGTTCACTTAGTTACCTTGTGACATCAACTCAAGAAAATGTAAGACTTACAGATTATCCTCTCTTTTTTTCTCATTGTTTGGGTGGGAGAAAAGACCTATTGAAGCTTTCTGTATCCTAAATGGAAGCAGAACGCCTAGACAGAGGAAACTGGAAAAATGACTTATCTCAAGCTCTGAAATGGAAGAATGGTAATGACTCACTTGGGAGTGTTGAAGTTGTGCATTTAGAGTATTTCTGCCTCGTCTTTTCTGTGCCTCTCCAAACTCATCCCCTTCACTTGCCTTTATTCTTACTCTGCCCTCTCTGCTTGTGGTTCTTCTAATATCGGGAGAGTTTTAGTAGAATTGGTCACCAGATAAATAGATACCGACAAAGTGTGCATTTTTCATTGTTTCTTTTTAATTAATAAAATCAAGTTCTATACTATAAATTATTCTCAATTGTCTTTTATTTTGCTGGTACCTGCTTTGTTAGCTACTCTAGAGGAATAAATATTTGGCTTGGCTTTTGGGAAGAACAGAGAATTGTCATGAAACTTATTCTGTAAATACGTTAAAAGAAGTGACAGGTTTGCTTAGCAAACACATGGTAGTCTTCAGTGATGATATTATCCCAGAGAAGAGATGAGTAATGCCATTACACAATAGTTGTTAGATAATTATTTGCAGATAATCCATGTTTCCATCTCTGGAAGACATTATTATGTTCAGAAAAATTCTGGACTATCTGGTACTTACTATTTCTGTAAATTTTGTGCTTTTTGTCCATTACATTATTTTGCACTGTGATGAAAATTCAAATTAGAATGCGAATGAGTATATTGAGAGGAATTTGGGTTGCTGCATGGATTGATGAAGGAGTCGACTAGACATTCCTGTAGTGACATTACCTTTGTTGTTCTATGAATGTGGCTGTGCCTAGTTGGTTTTCTAGCGGTAAAGTGCTTATTAGAAATTTGAGAGAAGTTGGGGATGGGTTAATGTCTGCAGATAAAGATTTGAAGATATGATTTTTAATGTAACGATTTGCATTTCAACATTTTAATGGTAAAAAATAATGTCATGTAAGGGCTCAGCATAGCCATGCCAATGGTCATGAGAACGTGGAGCCCCCACCCCCCCCAGAACTTGATGGCCACTTTTCTCAAGCCTCCCCCCCCCCCATCTCTTCTCAGCATTATCTCTAAATAGCTTTCCTGCCTTGATTTTCCTGTTGTGGGCTGCAACACCCATGTCACCAGCCCCCAGTCTGGAACTAAGAGATGTCTTTTACTCTTAATTACCTCATTCCTCAACAGCCGCACCTCACCCAATTCTCACTGGTTCTCCTTTCTCTTCTGCCTATACGTGGTCTCTTTCCTCTCCCGCTCATATCTCAAATCATTGCTCTTTCTCCTCTGCAGATAGAATCGCTTTATGGTCAGTCTGCCCTCCTTACGTCCCAGACTTCTCCAAATCTCCCTCTATCAAACGCCAAAACAAACGTTCAAAACTATAAATCTGACCCTGTTATTACCATCTTGTCTAATTCTTCGGTCTTTCCCCCTTGATTACAAAGATACACTCTAAATTCCCCATAGTCCGGCCCCCGAGCATGTCCTCGGCCTCCTCCCTCACCATGGCCCCACCCCTACCTTCGACTCCCAACTAAGGCCCAGTTCAAGGAACTCGGCTTCTTCATGCCTCCATGGCTCTGCTCTCGCTGTCCCCTGGGCGCCTCTCCTGCCGTTCATCTGCCTGTTGAATTCCTGCTGCCTTCAGGGACCAGTTCTAACTCTCTTCCTCCGAGGGGCTCTCCTGTCCTCCCCTCTGTCTTTGCTGTCGTCTACTCTGAACACTCAGCTGTAAACCACCACTGCTAGCAGTAAACGCTCACCTTTATCCATGACTCATGACATTTCATCGCATTTGTTGGCTTGACGTCCGTTGTCTCCTGGTATGTACAAGTCCTTTGCCATTTACAGGAGTTGGGGACAAGGCTTGTATCTGATTGCATTTTAGATCAGGAACTTGTCACGATACTTCACACTCTGTTCCCCCTTTTATGGAATGTTTCTGGGTCATTTCAGTCTTCTTAAGACTGTAGGCGGTGCGTGACAGGCTCACAAATGCCACATTTTTCTCTCCAGGACCCAGTCCTTCCTCAAAATCATTGCTGTACTTCCGGGGCCTTCTGGATAAGTCCACTCGGATGGATCACACAGGCTTCTCGACTATGAACAAACTGAAGTCACTTTATGGGCCTTTCTCATCCTCTGCCCCCCACATCTTCCCCGTGGTTTTCCCCGTCGTCCATGCAGTGTCACCACTACTCACGTTCCGGTGTTATCTAGACTCGCAGGCAGCCTCAGTCCTTTCCTTTGAGTCCTTCTCCCCTGAGTCACCGCATCAAGTCCATTCACCTCTGAGACCTCTTCTGTTGGCCCCTTCCTTGCTCAGGTGATTTCAGTGACTTCCTGGCAGGGTCCTCCCACCAGCCCAGCTACCTTCCAGCCACCTATTAGGACCATCCGAGGTACATAAAAAAAGCCCAGCCTCCCTCTCCGGGAACGCAGGGCCCTTTTCAGGGGGCCATATTGGTTTATTCTCCACTCCTCTGCACTGAAGGCACTGAGCGTGAGTCTCGGAGGACTCTCCCCCGAGCACAGGGCCAGCTGCCCAGACCCGTCACCGGCACTGGCCGTGCCATGCTCCTGTTCCTGCAACACTTTCTTCTCATTTCTCTGCTTCGAGAACCCTGAGCTCATATTTAATATCCTGTGAAAATATCACCCCTCCCCCCTGAAATCATCTGTGACTTCGCCAATAAAGCCAGCGCCTTCCTTCTCTAGGTGCCAGGGAGCTTGCGTACATGCCTCCGGTGAGAATGTATCCCACGGTATTGCAGTTTCTCTCACTGGCCTAGGAGGTGCCTGGGGACCCGGACGGTGTCTTGCTCACCCAGACGCTCTCAGTGCCTTGCACAACGCCTGGAATCACAGGTACTCAAATATCAAACTCAAGTGTGAATTAGAAAGATCAAGGACCTGGGGTTCGCAGTCGTCGGAAGAAAAGGGACGGGGACGTGGTGAGGAAGAAAAAGTGCAAGAACAGACGAGGAGAGAACTTGCACTGAGGTATTTGTTTATTTGTTTTTGATCATAAAACCTTGGGAGAAGGGGTGAAAGAAAACGTGGTTCTTAACGAGTCCCCTTTTCCTGTGACTCCTCTTCCTGGGGAAGGAACCAAAGTGTATTTAGAAGGAGTCCAACATTTCCACGTCAAGTTTAAGATTCTAGGACAAATCAAGAAGGTTGGGCCATTGTAGGCATCTTTTTTTTTTCCTTTTTTTTTTTTTTTCTGGCACGTGGCTTAACAATTATACTCTCCGGGTCCTCCGGGACCCTTGCAGTTAAAGATTCTGCAAGGGAGTCTCAAGTAAGCCTTTGAAATGAGGAAGCCCAAGACAAGATGTCACTTTTCAGGGTGTAAGGGAATCCACACCGACGCGCTCTGTGTGTGCTATTACCTGGACTGGTAATTACAAGCCCGCGGCCGGCTGATAGACTTCATCCACGGAGGAGGGAAGCAAAGCCAAGGTGGGCGGGCTGTGCGGTCTGCCATCAAAGTCAACAGCGAAAGAAAGATCTGAAAAGAATAACATTCGAGCTCCTCATTTCTTTTCCTTTCAGGCTTTATGGCACCTTTGAAGAAACAAAAGCTTTACAGAGAAAAGGCTGGTTTGGCGGAGGAGCCTGGCTGCCCCCCTCCCCTCACCCCACCTTCAGCTCACTTTCCTGTGTTCCTGGAGCTTTTCTGCGGCGAAACAAACAAGACAGTCATGGGTGCTGTACTGAGGCTTCACCTCTGCTTCTCTTTCCTCCCTCCTTGTTTCTTTCCCCCATCTCGAATAGTTCTGGAAAAAAGAATATTTGCAGATGCAATGCGCTGGGCTCAGTGCTTGGCAACCCTCCCCTTCCTCTCTCTCCCTCTCCCCCACTTCCTCTCCCCCTCTTCCTCTTTCTCTACCTCTCTCCATCTCTCTCTTTCCCTCTGTCTCTCCCTCTCCTCTCTCCCTCCGCCTCCCCATCTTTCTCTCCCCCTCCTCTCTCCCTCTCTCCCCATTTCCCTCTCTCTCTCTCTCTCCTTTCTCTCCCCTCCTCTTTCTCTCTCCCCGTCTCTCCTCCTCTTTCTGCATCTCTCTCCTCTCCCTCTCCCCCTCCCGGTTTCTCCCTGATGTAATGTCTCTGAGTTTGTCTGGCTCCAGCTGTCCTCCCCCTCGAAGCAGAAGGAAAGCAAGGGGGGGACAGTTGGAGGCCATCTTGACGTTATTCATAAGACCCCATTTCGTTCCAGCGGCGTCGTCGTGCCCACGATAGGAGAGTGCAGGTCTTCCACAGACTCTCTCACTTGGAGGATCAAATGTACGGTTTTCTCCCGGCTGTGCTGCACGGTGAGACACGTGAAATCCGCAGGCAGACAGAGCCAACTGGGCAGAAAGTTCGGAATTCCGAAATGCGGCTGAATTAAGTCAGGGACTAGCCTCGCTCATTTGCTGATTTACTCAGCTCGACCCAAATGAATTTCTGTGTAAACGAACTTTATGAAGAAGTCTCTGAATGATTCTATTAGATGAAATGCCAGGCTTTTATTTTCCATTTTATGACATTTTCTGAACACTGTGTATTCCAATCATATTGAAACATTTTGTTTTCAGGCTCTGTAGAAAGTGCTGATGGTTGAACCTCAAAAGAATTGAAGGGTTAGTTCATAAATGAATCAAAAGCCAGAGGCATTTATCCAAAGTTTGTTTAACTATCCTAACCTCACGGGCCCGTAAAAATTCAACTGAACGTCGTTGAGAAGAGGCCCTCCCATGAGATCCTTTGGCGCTTTCTGCTTCTGCTTGGATCAGAAACTCCATGAGAGTCTCTCTCCTTTCTTTCTTTTTTTTTCCACGCAACATTTCAACACCCTTGGTTCCATTTGCAGATGGAGAAGTGTACAGGGGAAAAATGGGAGAAAAACATGATTGAACTTTCCTTAACCTGGACGCTCTTGCAGGTTTTACATGGAATTTCAAGCCAGGATGCCGCTGGTTGAGGCCAGATGTGTCTGCCTAGGAAATGGATGGGGGGTCTCCCCCACGGAGGTTCTGGTCGAAGTTGGCTGTTTCAGATCAAGTCTGGGACACCTGACAATGGAACGTGGGCTCTCATCTCGGCGCCCATTAGCCCAACCTCCCTTCCGGGGCAACAGAAACAGAAACGGGATTATTTATCCAACTAGACCAGACTTCTTTTGTTCATGGAATACCACATTTCATATCAGTCCTTTAGAAGGACAGTGTGTGTGGGTAGACGCATTGCAGAAATAGCCACAACCCTCATATCTACGGAGATGGGAGACAGATTAGTGGTTGCTGAGGACGAGGGTTGGGGGGGAAGCTGGAGAGAAATGAGAAGTGATTGCTAATGGGTATGGGATTTCTTTCTGGGGTTAAGAAAACATTCTAAAACTGATTGTGGTGATGATTGCACAACTCTGTAAATATACCAAAAACCATCGAATGGTACCCTTTAAATGGGTGAATTGTATGGTACATGAATTATATCTCAATAAAGCTGTTATGTCGAGAACAGTAACCATAACCCTTCACTTGTCTCTGGATCCATGCCCTTTGCAATGTGACTTCGCAGCTCTTCCTGCCAAGAGATGGAGTCTTCTCTCCCACCTGTCGAGTCCGGGCCACCCGATGAGGCTGGTTAGCCCACGGAACATGGCGGAAGCGATGGCGTGCCAGTTCTGAGCTTTACTTCTATAGAGGTTTTGCAGGCTTCTGCTCACTTTCTTACTCTGCTGTCTTCACTGTATAGATTCATGGGCCAGCCCCCTGGAAGGCGAGGGACCTGTGAAACAGAGTGGCATCGTCCCAGGCAAGGCCACCACAGGCAGCTGGCAGGTGAGCACGCCAGCCGAGGTAGCCAGGCCCATCCGAAGCAGCTGGACCACTCGCTGAGCCAGAGACTCCTGAGGCACAAAAATTGCTCTTGCTTTATGACCGGCATCGGGGCAATGCCTGACTGACATACGAGGCAATCTCTCTGAGGTTCGAGAAGTACAGAGAGGGAGAACGAGTGCATTTGCACGGGTTACCCAGTAGGCCGATAGTTTCTCTCAGATTTTCAAGGCTCTGACCAGGGGATGCGCTTTCTCTTGCTAAATCTCCTTGAAAGGGTCACGAAACTCATCCCTGATGAGGTAAGTGCTGGCGATCATTAGACGTTGGCTCTCAGATGGCACCGGTGTTGCACTGACCTGACCGTCGGGAGCTTCTGGAGAGGAAAGTGCAGGGCCTGGTCTGTCGGCCTGAGAAGGACTGGGAGGCAGACCCGTCACATCGGCAGGGACGAGCGTTGTGTGTCACACACGGGTCACGCCCATAGCATCCCGACGTGTCTGACGTGGCCCGCTCCTAGAGACAGGGGAGAAATGGGCTTGGATAGATGGAAGAAAGGTCTGTGGCCGTCACCTAGGACACCGTTTGTGAAAGCCACCTCTCCAGTAAGTGCCGCAGGGAGCCTGGGGAAGTAGAGGTAGAGGCAGAGGCCGTGTGCTGCAGGGGCGGGGCCGTGTGAAAACCAGGGAGGGAGAGGTCAGGGGAAGCTTTGCCGGGGAGGCACGCTTCTTAGGAGCTGAATGATGCTAAGGCGTTAAGTTTCGTGAGGACTCAAGTGGACGTGACATGAGCCACGTTCTAGAGACAGATAAGAATGGTGCACACGCGTGCATGAAAACGCCTCTAGTCCACGCCACCCAGCAGAACCTTCTCGCACTGATAGGGTGGCTGCTGAGGCAAACCGCAAGAGGCTTTTAAGTACAGAGAACAAACTGAGGGTTTCTGGAGGAGTGTTGGGTGAGGGGTGGGTTAAATGGGTGATGGGCATTAAGGAGGGCACTTGTTGGGATGAGCACTGGGTGTCATGCGTAAGAGACAAATCGGGGCACCCAGGTGGCTCAGTCAGTTGAGCATCCGACTTCGGCTCAGGTCACGATCTCACGCTCCCTGAGTTCAGGCCCCACGTTGGGCTCTGTGCTGACAGCTCGGAGCCTGGAGCCTGCTTCGGATTCTGTCCCTCCCTTGCTCTCTGCCCCTCCCCATCTTGCTCTCTCTCAAAAAACAAATAAACACTAAAAAAAAAAAAAAAAAAAAAAAAAAGAGAGATGAATCACTGGGTTCTACTCCCAAAGCCAAGACTACACTGTATGCTAACTTGAATTTAAATAAAAATTAAAAATAAAATAAAATCTTGTTTCAGTAAGTTAAAAAAGAAATATGGGTGGTACGACTGAGGAATCAAATTTTCAGTTTCATTGACTTTTAACTACTTTCAATTTAAGCTTAAATAACCCCATAGGACCACTGGCTAGTATGTGGGATAGGACACCTCTATGCAAGGTGCATATCTTTAAAATTTTACTTTCTGCTGTAACAAATACCGCCGAGGCGGTTCTGTTCAGAGCCACATCGGGCTGTGATTTAGTCATAACTTCTATGCTCCCAACCACCCGAATTTCTTCAGTCTATGAGAGATAAGCTTTCTCCCGGTCAATGAGACCCGCACTCACGAGTTCAACACACGGATGTGTTTATGCAATGCCCGCTGGGCATAAGGTCTCCTAATTGGCAAAACACATTTAAGACAACAGAAAATGACCTCGTCGTTTCTCTGAGCATCTCTGTTTAAAAGCCGTGAAGCTGATGTGTAAGCCTGGCTTTGACGGCATTTTGGAGTAAAAAAATATTTAAATTAGAAACTATGGATTTATAAGAAACAGTAAATCGTGCATTTGGAGAAGGCTCTTCTTCATTTTCGAGGCTGGCCGGTCTGATTTCTATTGTCATTGAAGGTGATGTAATTGTGTCTTAATAAGCAAAATTATTAAAGGGTTTGTGAGCTTTCATTCGTGAAACCCAGGGAGAAAAGGGCAACGAGGATTCCCCCCACCACACAAATCTCTACAGAATTTGAATTTAAAATGAATCTCGTTCGACAAGGAAAAATGTAAAATCAGAAAGACAGAACCCGACCAGAAAGAAAAAAAAAAAAAAAAAAAAAAAAAAAAAAACAAAAAAAAAAAAAAAAAAAAAAAAAACGAAAAAAAAAAAAACCCGTAATTTATGTTGACTTCATTATTCTCTAGATTAAAAGCAACTCAACATAAAATGAGGACTTTGAGTTCAAACTTTTAAGGAATTCACATATTGGCATCAATTTTTAAAAGGTTTTATGACTAATGAACTTGGATTTCTTCTGGCATGGCATAAAATCCATTTGTACAGTTTTTAATTAAGAATTCAGCCGATGCAATTAAAATTAAGGGTAGGGACTTCGTCTGATGTCCTGTGAGAACTCCAGTCGAAAAAATTATGGTAATGCTGTGTGTCCTAAAAGCCTTCTCTGAGTGCCACGAGCACGTGGCGAGGAATTAGCCCTTCTGCACGATGAGGATTTGTTGAAAGTTGATAATTAGGAACATTTAATTTTGATGTGTTCGGGCCTTGTGTACTGCTAAGCTCCCCGGCGTTTGCTGTGGGCTTGGGAACCGGCACGAAGGATCATCTAAAGTCGAGCTCAGAAAGTACGGACTGGGTCAAACTCACGATCCAGAATGCAAACACTGCACTTTTTACACAGGCAGGGGAATTCCTAATGTGGGTTTTAATATTTAAAGTTACCAGCGCCATTATTGAGAATATTAAGATGCTTTCACGTCGAACTGATTAAAATTACATTCAGAATAATGAATGACATGCAATGTACAAATACCCACTCACTCCCATTTTTTTTTTTTTTTTTTAAGTATAAACAACTCTAACGGAAAGTCTTCCAAGGCATACTTTGGAGAGACTGGAGGTACAGGGCAGAGACCCGGGCCCAGTGGGTCCTGCGAGGTGGCCTACAGCAAGCCAGGGGACTCAGGGCTCACCAGAGACGAGACTCAAAGGAAAAGTGAATTCCTCCAGAACTCAGTATTAATTTTCTCCCCAGGCTCTGGAAGACTGAAAATACCCTGCTACATACAACTGGCGTTTCCATCTGGCAGAGGTGGGAGGAGGGACTGCCCGGGTCCGGTGACTCTGGACGCCCTTTATTTCTTTAAGCATTGGGGCGCAGCTCTAAATGCATTGTGTGGGCCGCTCCCTCCGGGCAAAGCTGCACCCCGTCCTCACAAAAACCATTGTGGTTCCACCCTCCCATGGTGCGGGGCACACTCACAGTTTGGTGCTTCTGGCATTTGGACTCACAACAAGTCCCAGCCTCCCCAGGTAGCCCTCGCCGTGAGCAGGGGTAGCTGAGACCCAAGCCTTGGCAAAGTTTCCCATCCCTTCTTAAGAGACTTCCTCGAGGGTCCCTATAAACAGCTCACCAAGCCACCCTAATGCCCCAGCCAGAGCACCAGGGAGAACCTGCCAGCCCCTCCCTCCCTGCTCCGATCCTGCGTGCTCCCCCGCGAGGCAGAGCGGCCTGTGCTCCCCTGAAAAAGGTGCAGGGTGAGCTGGAGGGAACCCTGCACGGGACATGAAGATGCGCCCACTGTGTCTCCCACCCCCCACCTGCCCCAGCAACCTCTCTTCTCTCATTAGAATGACCTGTTCATTTGTTATTCATAGAGCGTACTCTTTTAGCGTTTATTTATTTTTGAGAGAAAGATAGAGACAGAGTGAGAGTACGGGAGGGGCAGGGAGAGAGAGGGAGACACAGAGTCCGAAGCAGGCTCCAGGCTCTGAGCCGATGCGGGAGTCGAACCCATGAACCCTAAGATCATGACCTGAGCCTAAGTCGGATGCTTAACCGACTGAGCCACCCAGGCGCCCCATATAGAGCGTATTTTTAAAGAAAATTTTTAGGTTTACAGAGAAATGGCTGAAAACTACAGAGTTCAGCTTAGCCCCACTCCCCGGCCTCCCTAGAAGAAGCATTTTGCATCAGTGTGGTCCATTTGCTGGAATTGAGGAAGCAATATTGACACATTATGATGAGCTAAAGCCTGTGGTCTACACAGGGGTTCCCTCCCCATGCTGCGCCTTCTGTGGCTTTAGATAAATGCGCGGTGGCAGGTAGCCACCATTCAGGGAGCAGACAGACCAGCTTCCCTGCCCTAAAAACCCTCTATGCTCCCTGTATTCACCTCTCCCGCCCTGCTAAAAGCTTGATTGTGCCATTCCCTTGTTTAAAGTTATTAAATGAAAACATTTCCCCAGAAGCCCCTTCCTCTACCGGGCACAAGCCTCTCATTCTGCCCACGCCTCCTTCGCCTGGAGGAGTTTTCACACAAAGCCCTCCGCGGAGGCTACTAAAAATCCCACGCTCTGGCTAGTCCCTGCCCACCTGCCTGGCCCTTCCACCGCTCACCCTCACGTCTAACGACGGCCTGTGGAGGAGGGCACGGACCCTTCCCTGGGCGGGATGCACCTGGGCTGGAACCCACCTCCTCCCCTCTCCAGCTGCCTGACCTCGAGAGAACAAACTACCATGGACACGATAAAAGATGGATCACGCGCTGAGAAAATATTTGCAGCCACTCGGCACACGCATTCTAATCGTGTAAATAGTTTGCGCGCGTTTCTTTCATGCATTTAACAAGGCCGAGGAACGCCCGCTACCGCAGGACGGCAGCGCCAAGCTTTAAGATGTTAATATCTTGTCTCCGGAAGCCTATATCCCCATTAACTCCTGTACGCAAAGACGGGTGTTTATTTCCAAGGTGCTTTCCAGAATTACCGTACCAATTTAAGCGCCCACTGAGGGAGCGCTTGAGGGCCGCCTTCCAGTTCACTTAACAGCGCTGACTTCCGTCGTTAAAATATTTGCCAATCTGACACGCAAGACGGCGTTCCGTTTGGGTTCACAGTCATTAGATTATGAATGATTTTCATGACGATGGCCCATCGGTTTCTCCTGTGAATTACCGTTTGATAGATCGAACACTCTCCGCAAATAAGATCCTTCTGACCGCTCCTTGCATTTCCGAACTTGGGTGGACTCCTATCAGACGGCCCATCTGGGAAAGCCTCTTCCGGTAACTGACTTTAAAGGAGGTGCTGATAATTGTTGCCTGAGGATTAGGCTTGCTCTTTGGTTAGGAATGGTCTCTTTCATTAGGCTAAAAAGTTTTCTCCGGGGCACCTGGGTGGTTCCGTCGGTTAAGCGTCCAACTTTGGCTCAGGTCACTTGCAGTTCATGGGGTCCAGCCCTGCACAGGGCTCTGTGCTGGCAGCGCAGAGCCTGGAGCCTGCCTGGGCTTCCGTGTCGCCCTCGCTCTGCTCCTCCCCTGCTCGTGCTCTGTCTCTGTCTCTCTCTCTCTCAAAAATAAATAAACATTTAAAAGAATTTTAAAAAAGAAAGTTTTCTCCTGTTTCTTGTGGGTTAAGAATTGTTTGCTTAACAGGAGTGGTGGTTTATTCAGTGCCTTCTGAAACTATTATGAAGATCGCATCTAAAATGTTATTTTTCTGTTAATTTGTTGGTGTGGGGTAGAGATTTATAGATGTAGCACCATTTTTTCATTCCTGGAAAAAAAAAAAAAAACCTGAGTTGGGTGAATGTTGGACCATTTTCTAGTCTTTATGACCCTGTGAAGTTGGGATTAGCTATTCTTGAAGGTCTGGAAAAATTCACTCATAAGGCTGTCTTTGCCCCTAAACTATTTGGAAGAGTGTTTTGGTTTTTGTTTGTTTGTTTGTTTGTTTTTGTTTTACTAAGCTTCTTTTTTTAATTTATTTACTTTTTTTTCTAGAATTTTACTAACAACACAATTTATTCAGTGGGTATAGGTTTATTCTGATCCGTATTAATTAATAAAATACATTTTATTAACGTGTTGATATTTTCTAGAAAGTTACACATTTTATCTAACTTCACAGTTACTGACATTAAGTTGTGTAGAGTATTTTGTGTCTATAGTTCAGCTTCCTTTCCACTCTTTTAATGTTTATTCATTTATTTTTGAGAGAGAGAGAGAGAGAGAGAGAGAGGGAGAGAGAGCAAGGAAGGGCAGAGAGAAAAGGAGTCAGAGAATCCTAAGCAGGCTGCATGATGGCAGCACAGAGTCCAATGCGGGGCTCCAACTCACCATCTGTGAGATCGCGACCTGAGCCAAAATCAATGATCAGACGCTTAACCCACTGAGCCTCCCAGGCGCCCCACCTCCTTTCCATTCTTAATGTCTTTATTTTTTGCACTTTTTCCCCTTTTTTCTCATTCATTCTTGTTGGCGTTTTTGTTGTTTTTTATGTCTGGTTAGTCTTTCTCAAGAACCGTCTTTAGATCTCTGCATTTACTGTATTTCAATTACTTTTGCTTTTGATATTACTATTCCTTTCTTTGATTTTCTTTTTACTTATTTCAGTGTTTCTTTGTCTTCATTAATGTATTTAAGGCTATAAATTTACCTCCAAATACCGTTTTAGATTCATCCCACAAGTATTTGTATGGACTTGTGTCACGGCCCCTCATTCCAATTATATTCTAATTTTCATTGCTGCATGAAGATTTCCTCTTTACACTGGGGTTTCTTTAGCAAATCTTTTCTTTTCCAAAATGTGTTTTCTTATTGTTCTCTAATTAAATTTATTGAAATGTCTTCTTTATTGATTGCTCTTGACTCATAACATAAAGTCTGTTTTCACCGACCATTTTTATATTTTCTCTATTAATACAATTAAAAGAATTTTCTTTCAGTCCCTGAGATATGTGTTTCCATTTTTTTAACTTAAATTTTTTTCGTTCATTCTATTTTAATTTTTTAATGATTTTTAAAATTTATTTTTAAGAGAAAGAGGCAGAATGCAAGCAGGGGAGGGACAGAGAGATAGGGAGACAGAATCCAAAGCAGGTTCCAGCCTCTGAGCTGTCAGCACAGAGCCTGACATGGGGCTCGAACCCATGAAGGGTGAGATCATGTTCTGAGCAGAAGTCGGACACTTAACCAACTGAGCCACCCAGGCACCCCTTGTTCATTCTATGTTAGCTGTATCTCTTATAGGAAATACATATATATATGTATTTATATTTATACTTATATTTATATTTATGTATAAATATATTATAAATAAATAAATATATACTTATTAATATATATTAAATATATACTTATAAATAAATATATGCTTATGTTTATACATGTTATATATTATATATATTATATATATAATCTGGATTTTTAAAAATTTTAATATGTAGGTTTAATCTGCTATATTCCTGACAATAAGGGACACATTTAGAATTATGATTATCTTACCTCTTGGGCCCATTTTATTAACATTTCTTTGTATGCTTTGTCCTTTCTATTTTCTCTGGGGGATTTGTTTAAAAAAATTTTTTTTAATGTTTATTTATTTTCGAGGGAGACAGAGTGTGATTGGGGGAGGGGCAGAGAGAGAGGGAGATGCAGAATCCAAAGCAGGCTCCAGGCCCTGAGCCATCAGCACAGAGCCCAGTGCAGGGCTCAAACCCGTGAACTGTGAGATCATGACCTGAGCTGAAGTCAGACTCTCAAGTGACTGAGCCGCCCAGGGGCCCCTTCTCTGAGAGATTTCAATATTTTTATATATATTTTTTGTATGTTTCTCTGCTGGGAACCCGCTTGCAGACTGCATCCCGTTTCCGTGGTGTTCTCTGCTTCAGTTTTGTGTAGCGGTTACCGGAACACACGTGTCAGGTCACTCCCTGTCTGCATCTCCCTCTTGAGCCAGAGGAGGGGCATTCTCAGGACCCAAGGACTCACTTCCTGCCCCTCCCCCTTCCTCACCAAGGTTGCTTGAGGTTGAGTTCACTGTACAAAACACACATAATTAATTATTATTTCTCATTGTCAATAATTAATTAAATTTACCCATGTGTTTTATCAATATTCCTTACACCCCCTTCTTCCCTCCGGGTTTGCCTTCATTCTTGCTGAAGTAAGACTTCCAGCAGCTCCTTCAATCAGGGTTGTTGAGTGGCAAATTTTCACCTTTGTTGATCTGAAAATATATTTATTTTCCCTTCACTCTGGAATCCTGCTTAGCTGGGTGCAGAAATCTAGGTTGACAACTGATTTCTCACGACGCTTTGGGGACCGGCCTGCGGCGGACTCTGGCTTCATTTGCTGCTGTTGAGAAGACTTCCTTCTGTCCGTTACATTAGAAATAATGTTTATTTATTTTTGAAAGAGAGAGACAGAGTCCGAGCAGCGGAGGGCCAGAGAGAGAGGGCAGCATCGAATCCGAAGCGGGCTGCAGGCTCCGAGCTGTCAGCACAGAGCCCGATGCGGGGCTCGAACCCACGAACCATGAGATCATGACCTGAACTGAAATCGGATGTCCAACCGACTGAGCCCCCCGCCGGCGCCCCCGTCCATTACATTTTTAAGGTTTCCAACTGGCTCATTTTTTCATGGCTACTTAGTCTTGATCGAAGCTTTCCTTTTTGTTTCATACATTTTGCCTTCTAAAAGTAGATGTTTTTTCTTTACTTGAGGATTCTAAACATTCTGATTTGAAGGTCTTGTTCATATAACTCTTTTGTTCTAATTTCATCTGGAGTAAATGCATCTTCACATTAATGACTGTGCTGCCTGCTTCCCTTTGCCCTGGGTGTGTGCAAGCGTTGCTCGGTATTTTGTGTTCTGGGTCTTGAGAGAGACTTGTCTGTCCCTGCGCCTGCTCTCTGCCCAGGCCAGCTGCTTGCCTGCTGTAGTTTGGCTCCCCTGGACCTCCACGTGACACGAGGCCCATCCCGTCACTGCCCTCGCTGGGGCTGGGCTCAGTTCTGGGCACAGGTTCCTCTGGATTTCTCCTTCCTCTGATGCCCAGTTTCCGGATGGGGTTTCCGTGGCCCCCTGAGGGGGGCATAGTTCCCTGAGACTTCGAGCATCTTCCTCTCTGCCGGGCACAGGGGGCTGCGCCCCAAACCTATTTCACTGCCTGGTGTTCCTGCTCTCCTGGGTTCGAGGAGGTGTGGCCCCTGCTTGGGTTTTCGTGTACATGGGTCTTTTTTCCTTTTCCTTCTTGTATTTTATGTCATTACTACATCTTGGAACGGGGTGGGGCGGGGGCTCTGACCCAGACTTGCAGTGCAATTTCTAATGACTACAAAAATTCTCTGTTATACTGTAACCGTGATCTGACTAATACTTGCATTTCATTTAACTTTTCAAATTATAAATAACTCTTTATGGATTATATTTTATATAAATTTTTATTTAGTATTCGAGGATAAATTTCTTGGAAGAAAAAAATTACCACGTCAACAGATATAAACATTTTAAAAGTGACTTTGGGACACTGAATTTTTTTTTTTCCAAAAAGGTGTCAAGGGCGGAGGTACATAGAGGGACGGGTGTGCGGGGTGCAGGGGCGGGTGGGGCCGGCCGTGGCATACAGGAGGACGCTGAGGGATGACGGGGCCACAGAACATTACTGTATCAGTGCTCCGGAATTAAAAAGCAAAAGGTGTAGATTAGGGTTTTCTTTTGTTAAGTATTTGTTTTCTCTACATTTTTAGTGTTTCCTTCTGATCATGACAATGATGCAATAAAAAAATCATATTTGATCCTTGCCTTTGATATTCAGGTACCTGGTACCCACAACATACTATTTTATATATTATATATCAATATGTCGTAATATGTATTTATCAAATTAAGCTCTTTGTTTGCATTTCTTTTAATAAGTGCTGGACGGTATATGTTTGGTTCCTTATTTTTCTTTTCCCTCTAGGCCTGTTGTGATCATTTTCCCAGGTCACTAAAGATTCCGGTTATTTTTCTGTCCTACGGGTGTGTTATGATTGACTCTTTTTCCTACTGTTGGCCGTTCAGTGACTGCCAGTCGCGGGACATCCAGAGGTGATTTAGTGGCGCATCTGTGGGTTCCGTGGCCCCACGCCATCGGATGCCGTCAGTCCCTTCATGTGTGCGACAGACCGAACGCTCCTTCCCGAGGCTCCCATCCGGAACGATGTCAAGTCAGCCTCAGCCTCAGGGAGCCCGTGGTGAGTGGTGGCACCAGAGCTGAGGAGTGCCGTGGGGACAGAAGCAGGGAGCGGGGACAGGAAGCCATGGCTGGCCCGCCCGGGGGGGGCCGGCGGACCCTCCCCCGGGAGCCACGTGTCAGCTGTGCACTGAGAGGCGGGCAGGGCTGGGAGGGACGGCTGTGTGTGTCTGCGTGTGAGGGCGTGTGTGTGCACACGGGCGTGCTCCGGGCTGAGGACTCTGCTGGGGACAGTGTGCCGGGCAAACAGAAGACGTCCGCAGGACTGCCCGGTGGCCGGAGCCGAACCGGCAGACAGCAGCCGGGCTGGTGAGACGCTCACCCTATTTACCAAGTAGCTAAGGAGGAGGCTGATGGGGGACAAGCCAGACACGGACGGGGCAACCCGGGGCGACCTTGCGCACCAGGCTGAGGACCGCGGACGTGTCGTGCGGTGAAGTCCTGGTGTTGGAAGTCACAGCACATCGAGATGCAGACGGCACTTTTCACTCCTGCGTGGGGACACCCCGTGCAGACAGGAGATGAGGAGGGACGGACAGACGGACCTGGAGACTGTAAGGGAGGCTGCCGCGCCCTGCAGGTGACAAGCAGCAGGGGTGAGTCTTCCCAGGACTGGTCTCCCGGCACTCGTTCGCTGGAGGGAAGTCAGCAGAGGAGAGAGACGGTCCGGATTCCTGATTCTCGGCTGGAGGGCCACATGGAGGAAGGGGACACGGTGGGAGAAACAGATTTTGGTGGAAAAGTAGAGCTCCGTTTGGGACATTTGAGTTTTGAGATTAAGGGGAAATGGGTTGAGCAGCATTTGACTGTGTGCGTCTCACCTTCCAAACGGCAGCTCGGGCTAGGACTCTGTGGCCTCTAGAGCCACGGCCCCAAAATGCCCCTAGGGTGCTGCGAGCTGGGAAGAGAGGGGCACGGGCTGAACCCACAGGAGCTCTTGGGGGATCAAGAGGGGCAGCCGGTGAGGAGGCGTGTCTGGTGTCCCACGAGCGGGGCAGAGGGACGTTTCACCCACAGGAGGTTCTGCTGAGAAGTCAGAGAATCGGACCTCGAGAGTGTGCGTGCCCTTGGGAACCACACGTCCTCAGTGGCCTTAACAAAAGCAAGTCTTGGAACTTGGAAACCAGACAGGCGTGGGTGGAGAGAAGGAGCCTGAAGAATGAATGGAGAAGACTCCAGAGGCCTGTCCGCCAAGTGCGAAATTGGACATCAGACGGAGCCGAGCCCCCCAGCCTGGGCCCCCATGACCCCCAGTGCTCCCCACGCCCAGCAGCCCGCGTCGACCCTCCTGCGCAGAGGCAGCCGCGGGAGCTCGGCGCCGCTGGGGTGGCAGGCTTCCCGGGGCAGTAGAGACAGAGGTCGGGCCAGTGACATCACCTGCCTCTTACAAGCCTTCACACCCACCGACGCGGTTATAATCACACTGGAGCTATTCAGTTTGTTCCGCGTTAACTATTTGGGAGAAAGAACTGAGTTCTAGCGGCTCTCACCGCGGAGAGCCCGGCGCGCCTCCTGGAGGTGAATCCCGCGGCCAGCGAGAAGGCGCCGCTCGCGATGCTGCGTGGCCAGCTGGCGAAGGACAGCATGTGTCACCGCGCCGGGCGGCAGCTGCAGGGCGGGGCCGGGGCGTCCCTCTGTGCCTTCACGACTTCACGACGGAAGCCCTGACGCGGATACAAAGGAATACGAATTAGTGGCAGAGCCGAAAGGACTCTGGCACTTGCCCGTGTTCCCCGGAGCAGCGCGCACGTGCGGGCCCAGGTCCCCATCCCGTGGAGGCTCCTCGCGTGGGACCAGGACCCTCCGCCAGGGCTGCCTAGGTGCCCAGGGCGCGGCCGGAGCAGAGCGTGCGGGAGCCGAGACGTGCAGGTAAACTGTGAAGCAAAAGCATAAAATAGATGAACGAAGCGACGGTGCGCTTGGCTGGGAGCAAAGGCACCCGCTGGGGTCCGCGTGGACTCAGTAACCACGCGAGCCGGATGGAGCGAAGGGCGGTTGGCGCCCCCTTGAGAAAACGCCCCCTGTTTGTCAGGCGGACCTCACGAAGCCTTGGGCAGGAAGTTCCAGGGATCACCCGAGGCCAGCGGGGAGCCAGACACCGGTCCTGTCGAGGGGGACGTTCAGGGCTGCCAGAGGCTTCCTTTGCGGCGGACGAACGGGCAAAGCCTGGGTTTACTCTCTGGCACGGAGCAGCCCATCTTTCCCGTTACTCTCTCTCCTCCACTGGCTTTTTCGCGGCCCCCCCTCTGCTAGGGCTTTGGGAGAAACATACCTTAGGCTTGCTGGGATCCTGCCCTAGGCACGCGTCCTCTGGCTGATTGATTCGGAACCGCAGTGTGACACCTGGGGGGCCGGCATGGCCTCTAGCCACATTGTTATTATTTCGGATAAAGAAACCGCTGGAAGAGGAGTTAGTCGCTTGGAAAGGGGTCCCTCCGCTCGTCTGTGAAGGATCCTCAAGTCCCAGAACCCACTGCCTCAAAGAGCAGCCTTCGAGAATCAGGCGCCTCTGTCCACTTGGGGACAGAGCCATCTTCCGTGAGGTCCCCCACCTTGAGCCTGAAGTCCTCCCGGCGTCTTACGGAAACACACCGATTTCAGACTTTCAAAGCCGGTTTGGGGAGTCAAAATCCTGGGCTCTGGAGTCACCGCCATAGAACTGCTGTGGGTTTTGGGGCGATTCAGGGAAACCGGCTTCGCTCAGTCGAAAGGACTGCGCTGTACTCAACGTGGGCACAAGCCTGTGCATGGGGTGAATCTCACGCTTTCCTCTGGGTGTTCGGAGGACTCCATCGGTGCGCGGGAAGGAGGTTTTCAGAGGACGGCCCCCGTGTCCGTGTTGTTTCTCTCCCATCACGCATCCCAGTGACCTCCTTGCTTAACAACTCGGAAGCCGGCGTTTCTGGTGCACATCTGACTTTTCCTCCTGTCCTATCGGGGTGGTGGCGGATGTTACAACACAAATATATGGACATCTAAATGTACAAAACATGTAAATGTATGACATGAATGCACGTATGGGTCTCCTATTTGAGGTTTATATTGTTTGTAAACTTGCAGCCATTCGCGATTTTCGGTTATGCGTCATCTTAGTATGATACTATCGACTCATAATATTTTGAACGTCCTTATGTATCATGACGCAATCCTTTGTGTTTCTTTTGTACTTGCGTATCATTTGACCCCCACACAGCCCTTTCCCAGCCCCACATTTAGGACCCGTTAGGCTCTAACCCTCCTCCTTCCGCTGGTGAGCTGACCTCTCTTTTGACTTCAACAGGGATCAGTTCCTCAAGCCTCAAAACCCTCTGCCCCCCAAGCTCCAGACCCCACACTGTGGTCCTTAGGGAGACACCTCCAGCGAGAATCCCATAGAAACAAGACTTGGGACTTCCGACTCCACATCGACGTCTGTTCCTCTCCGCTCCGGACGCCGCAGTCCCCTTGGCCACCAAAGGCAGAAACTTGGGAGACATCCCAGCGTCCGTTTCTTTCTTTTTTACGACCGATACTATTAGTCCACAAAGTCCGCTAGTACAGTATCCTGTAGGTAGGTAATTCATCCAGAGGTCGCTTCCTCCTTCTCCCTCCTGCTTCTGCCCCTGGGTGGTTGGTGGCATCACCGTGTGCCTGTCCTCCAAGTTAGAAGTCTGAGAATCACGCATGACTTCCAGCCTTGCCTATGACCCAACCTCCTTTAGCTCCATGCCCAGTAAAATCTATTTTCTGAACCAGAACTGGACTAGTCCAGCCCCGACCACTGCCAGAACTCTGGACCATTCTCCTCCCATGCAGCTTGCCCTCGAGGCTGCCCTCCACGCTGATGCTCTCTGTCTATTCTCCATCCTCATCTTTGGCCATGTACTGCCTTCAATAACGCTGCGTAGCTCAAAGAGCTTTGAACAAACCATGCACCTTCTGTGCCGTCTCTTAGAGCTGATGTATCTTTTATCCGTACCCGGCCACCTGGCCCACCCCTGGGCATCGTTTACAGCAGCTACAATGCCGTGCCGACACCCAGCCAGCCCTCTCTCTGGCTTCGATGACTGCGTGCCTACCTCACTCATTTCACTTGCTGCCTCGAATTAAGGCATTTTCTTCACGTTCCGGTCTCCCCAGTGGGGCAGCCAGATACTTTGGGGCAGTGTCTTAATCATTTTCATATCTCATGGCCAGAATCAGTGCTTGGCATATAGTAAACACCAATAAATATTCATCAAGTGAGTCGATGAATGAATACAGGGCCTCGTTTCATCCTGGCGCCTTCCTCGGGGGAGGAAGACGCCTGGAGCTGAGCTCTTCCAGCATTTTCGGCTCGTCTCTCACGCCTCTCCCCTCTCACCTACATTGCCAATGACGGAATGGCCATCCCCTTGTATGTTTTCTCCCCCAGTAATCTCATCCACAACCTTGGCTTTGATTCCCACCTAGTCTTGGATGAGTTTCAAAGGTGCGTCCCTAGCCAGACTTCTCCTCCGAGTTCCACAGCTGTTGAGCCAGCTGCCTGTCTGGAGCTCCCTCTGGCCCCCACAAGCCAGCCCGGCTCACCCCTGAACTGCCCTCTTGCAGGCTCCCCTGCCCCGCGAATGGTCCCACCACCTGCTCCTGGGAGCACGCGGGAACAAGAGTCATTTGGAGCTTCTCTCTCCAGGTCCCCCTCCCCCCGTTCCCATCCGTCACCAACTCTGCAAGGATTCGCCTTTCATTTATTCATCCAACAGGTATTTATTAGACACCAATTATGTGCGAGGCTCTCCTCTTGGGAAGCAGTGGTGAACAAGAGAAGAAGCCCTCCACGTCCTGGAGTTTACATGGGGGAAAACCAGGCAACAAATAGGTCGGTAGCCAGGTAGTACTAAATACCGTCAATATAATGCAATGTAGTGACCAGGAGGGAAGGGAAGTGCGGTGAAATTGGTCATCGCCTACCCAATATCCACTGTCCCTTTCTAATTTACTAATTAAAAATATCTGATTTTATTTCAGGCATCAGTGTTTCTAGCCAAAAAAACAACAACAAAATAAAAAACAAACTTCATCTCAAGCACCCCTTACCACCGAGGTAGTCATGCAACACAATTCTGGCCAAAGAGACTCAAGAGTTGGTGAGTAGGGGTGTCTGGGGAAATGCCTGCTTTCCGTTCCTTCTGCTGATTCTGTCTTCTTTTCTGGAATGTGAGGAGGTTTACACTGGGGCACCCTCAGGGAGCCGTGAGTGCCTGAAGGAATGAAGGACCTTGCCAAGGGTTGCAGAGCAGAGGGGAAAAGGCTGGATCCTACAGCCACCATACCCATGCGGGAATGGTCTCCAACTTCTTGCTTCATGAGAAAAACAGGGCCCGACCCTGTTCTGTTGAGCAGATCTATGACCTAGATAGCCTTGTGTCCCCTGCAGCCTAGAGAAATCCCAGGTGGACAGGCAGGACAGCTCCTAGGTACCATGAGGCCATCGACATGCCTCCTTTCCTACACCACCAACAGACGAAGGCGGCGGCCTCCTGTCTGGTGAGTCGGTGTCCTTGCTGACCCTTGGCCATCTCTCCACCACGCCACAGTCAGAACGCAAATTGGATCCGTCTCTGTGCTTTCTGTAGTTGTCAGCACAGAGACAGAATGCCCTCGTGTGACTGCAAGGCCCTGCGAGGCCCACCGACCTTCCCTCCTAACCTTGCCCCACTCTCCAGTCTCAGCTCCCAGCCTCCTGGCTTCTTTCCGGTGCTCACACCTGCTCTTCTCGGCCCTGGTTTCTCCTTCCCTCTCAGCTAGGACTGGCCCTCTCCTCCCTTCCCTTAACTCTTAGCCTCACTGCCGGTTGCCCTGGTGGGATGAAGCCTCTCTCACTGTCTCTGTACCAGGTGTCAGCATCCCCCAAACAGAGCGTTTGGACTCTGTGTGAGTGACTATTTGAGTAACTATGTAATCACTTGTAAAACATGTTTTTGATGATCAAAAAACATTGAAGACTGTCTTTGTCTCCTACTGTAATCCCAGAACCCAACCCCACAGTGCCCCACACCCAGGATATTTGTGGTGTAAATAGATGAACAGATATATGGATGCTTTGGTTCTTCTCTGGAGGCTGTTTCAGCCAATTACATGATACAGTGTCAGTATACAATCAGTACAGAGGTCTGACAGTAAGCCCTCAAGACAAATCAACCATCAATGGTAGCCACTGTCTTGACTTTGAGTCCATTCCTTTTGGGAAGAATTAGATCTTTCAGCTTTTGTGTTTCTGTAAGTCCCGGTCTCTACACCTATTTGTAGAATGGTATACGTCAAGAAATGTTTGCAGAAATACACTATCCCACCCTCCACCAGACTGTGACTCCCTCTAAGGAATGGAATCTTATTTCATTTGCTTGGTCTTACCTCGGCATATCCAGCACTTCCAACATGTTTAAAATCACTGGAGTTGATGAATTTTACCGAAAAGAAGATATTAGCTCGGAAGCGTTGAGTTCTCCTGCAGCTGGGAGAAGCGAGGAGGCCAGGCTCAAACTCCAGAGCATTGATCCAGACTCTAGCTCTTGTGTTTGTATGTTGACACCCCAACATTGCACTTTCTACGGCATCCGTATTTTTAAGAAATACAATGACTAACACGTGTGGTAATTTGAGGTATTTACACAAAAATCTCTATCTTTGTAATATCTCCCCAGAAGATAATGCATTCTTCCATCTCTCAGTGAGCCCAATCCTTTGTAATTATATAAAGAACAAATTACTGGTTTATCTGAAAACATACTTCTCCCCAATGGTATCAATTCTCTAATTAGTCACAATCCTTTTAAAATAATCCTGGCATGGCGTGTATAGGACAAAAGTGGTTGGAATTCAAACGTATCGTGGTTTCTCTAATTTCTGTGGACTCGGTATGAGTACCTCTCTGTTTAACAGAATTCAGAGCGGGGGGAGTGGAGGAGTCAAGCCGCCTGGTGGAACAGCCTTCCTTGGCCTGCGGGCGCCATGGAGAGACGTGCTGCCATCTTGAGCCCACCTCCGCGTCCCTGCTGCCGCTGCCAGTTTGAACGGCTCACTCCTGTTTCTGAATGAGTTCTGACTAAACGCCATCAACCATATGACAGGGTCTAACAAATATCAGCACTCTGCCAGGTTCAATAAACACCCTTTTCAGGGTAATGGTCCTTAATGAGAACACCAGCCATCAGTTAGGTTGGGAACACACCGTAATTATTACCGGGCAAAGATGTCTGGAGAGAGACCTGCAAGTGTAAGGGTTGGAACAATGTGGGGGAGGGGAGCTCGTAAAAAAAAAAAATGCTCTAAACTTTGTGCTAGGGGGGAGAAAAAAAAATAACTCAAGTTCTGGGGATTATTTCCAAAACGATGTCAACAATTTATCTGGGGATCTAGGGGTTAAATAGTCACTCATGTAATCTGTGCCAAATTTTATGTATCTACAATTAAGTCAATGAGAGAATCGGAAACTTGCTTGATAGAGCACTTGGCTAAATTGGATCTATTACATGGAGCAAGGAACACCTTCCATCAAAATAATCCTTTAGGGTCTGCCATGAATGTCATGGATGTTTCCATCATAGCAGCTGAGACAGCCTTTGCCCCCAAGGAGCTCAATATATTATGGCTGTGTTTGTGGATAGCTCATCTCCCCAATTATAAGACCCGAAAGTATTAGACACCACCTTAAAGGTGCAGAAAAATGGTCTGTCCGAGCTCAGAGGAGGGCAAGAGTGCTTTTGGACGGGAGGGGTTGGAACGGTTCCTTGGAGGAGGTCACATTTCGGCTCGTTTATTCACTTAACACTAATTTGTTGAGTGTACGCTCTGTTCCGGTTGGCCCTGGAGATTCAGAGGTGACTGAGAGAGGGCCCCAGTCGGACAGTGACAAAGCGAAGTGTGGGACACTTAATAGATCAGTCCTGAGGGTGGCGAGGATTTTGACAGGTAAGCGAGGGTGGGGGAAGAGCATCCTATAACTGGACGAGGCTAAGTGACTTCCGTGAGATCAGCACAGACAGTGAGGAGACTGTCAATATTGAAAACAGAATGTAACTTTTATTGAGCACCTACTGTGTACCAAGTACTGCCTCAAACTTTACATATTTTACCTTGCTGATGTTCACGATAGGCCTCTGAGGCAGGAACTATTTTCGGCATGATTTTATAGAGGCACAAATGGAAGTGTGGGCGATTTCAGGCACCCAAATTCATGGGAGCTGGTCCGGGGTAGGTGGGGAATTCATTCCCTGGTCTTTTCTTCTACCTCTACACGTTGCCTAGAATCCAGAGTGTACATAAGGGAGAAGGGTGGCAGATCAAGAAGAGAATGTGCTTGGGCCATGGAGGTCCTTGAACATCACTAAGGAACCTATTCCTCGTCACTCTGAATTCCAGTCCAAACGGACGAGTAACATGTTGAGTAGAAAGACTAATCAGGCAGCACGACTAGGGGAGATGGTTGGGAAGGGGCGCTGGGAATGGTGTGGACGAGGCCCCAGACTAGGGGCTCTAGTTGGCTGGGGAAATTGGAAGGAAGCCACGGGTGTGGGGACATGGGGACAAGACATTGAAGGACACTATGTCTGAGACATTATGTCTTTTCCAGGACAGTGAAATGGACCCAAGGGAGAGGTTGTGCCCTCCTCTGCCCCCTTACCTTCATGTAGATTGTTTCTAATTCAAGCCTGGATATATACACAAGTTAAAGCTAGAAAACAAAATCTGGCACATTTTGGGGGTGGGGGAGTCAAGAGCTTATATCATGTTCGCGGTCCTCCCAGAGCCCTGCTGGGTGCCCCCCAAACGCGAGCCCAGAGGCTTCATATTTGACCGTGAATGTCCCTCTGACTGTGGAAGCTTGTGTACCACGGCCATATGGAGGCTGCCCCTGGGTGAGAGTCCGGACCAGCCTTCCTTCCTCTGGAACTTGTTTCTAGAAGTATGATTCATGAACAGAATTCACTAGGCTCCACTCCCGATCCTGTATCTGAATTATCCACAGTAAAATATCAGGCTGCCGGCCCTTCGACTCCTCGTGTGTCCCTGGGCCTCTTTCCAACACCCTGTACACTCAGGGGATGGCAACTGGTTTTAATATTAATCAAAGCCGAGCACAATTAGGAAAATAAATCTGCTACACAAAGTGTCATGTAATATATTCTAAACTCCGATGGAAAATATGGACCAGTCCTTGGGATATCAAGTGAAAGGGAGAAACGGAATCGCCGCATACAGAATCACTGTTCGGTTTAGACGGTAGAAACCTGCCCTGAAGCCTGGGCGCAAGCCGTAACAGTAGCTGGTGCGGACATGAGTATAACAGTTTACTCTCAATGTTCTTGTAACAGGGGCATTTTTAATCAGCCCGAACTTGAAGCATAGAGTTTTACAAAAGAAAACAAGGATCCTGGTCATCAGTTACCAGGACCTTTACAACTGGGTGACTACACAGTACAGAAAATAGTTACAAGAGATGTCTCACTGTGACAATTTTCTGTGCCAAATCGGCATTGGCCATCGAGGTAAAGGTAAGGAGGGCGAGGCCCCTCTCTCTGTCCACGTGCTAATTTGACATGGAAATCAGCATATTTCCTGGCAGTGTATGTCCAGTTACTGAGGACGGGGAACGTTGCCTTCTAAGAGAATCTTAGCAAGATGCCTCACGAGAAATTGCTTCTTGACTGGATGCTCCGCTGATCTGTTCAGAGATGCTATAGGATCGTTAACATACGATCTTTGTAAACTAAGCTGTTTATCGGATGCCTGGGTGGCTCAGTCAGTTAAGCGGCCGACTTCGGCTTAGGTCACGATCTCATAGCTCGTGAGCTTAAGCCCCACGTCGGGCTCTGTGCTGACACCCCGGAGCCTGGAGCCTGCTTTGGATTCTGTGTCTCCCTCTCTCTCTGGCCATCCCCTGTGCATACTCTCTCTCTCTCTCTCTCTCTCTCAAACATTTAATATTTAAATAAACATTAAATTTTTTTTTAAAATAAGCTGTTTCTTACTGAAGACGTATCAGTTGTTAACCTTTTCTTATACTTGGGATTCTGCAGATGATTTTAATGACAGTAATATTGGGAGATTAATCCTCTTCCATTCTCGTACAGGAAGAATTCTCCTATTGGGTAAACGTTGCTATTCCCCTTAATTATTTTTGACGTCACACTGATAATTATTATTTTCCCCTACATTAAAGAGCAAAACAAGGGTCTGCAAAAAGAAAAGCTTTGCATCCCTGTAAACAGAGATATTATGTGCGCTATTGTGCTCAAAGCTGCCAGAGGAATCAGACTGAGAAGGAAAGCGTTTAAGTAATTTAAGGGGGAGAAAAGGTTTAATTATCAAGTTTTCTAAAAGAGATGATGATGTGCTCAGTATGGCACCTAAAAGACGGAGATTGATTTCTTTCTGAAGCAGATATCCAGAACCAAACATCAGGAGCAATTAAAAAATGGTGGTCTTTTGTAAATTACTCCCAGAAGAAATCTTGGAAATCTTTCATTTTACTCATTTCGGTCCAGTGAACCATAAAGCCATTATGAAGGAACAAAAATACTAGGGAGAAAATTGAAATACAACAGTAATTAACAATATGAATATATCAAAATAAAAATGAATTGGAAAGATAATGGTCATCACATATGCAACATAAAACGAAAACATTAAAATCTTCCCCAAATCAAATCTAAAACCAAAAGACACTCAAGGCAAACATTGATCAAACCGGGCGCTGTTTTCGAAGATTGAAACCGAAGGACTGTTTATAGCATCTCTCAAAATGCACAATGAAGGTGTCTTCAAAGGTTTGCTTTCCTTATTTTGTGAAATGACTCCTAGTTTTTCTGGAGTGCCGGAGCGAGTGCGTGGTGCGCTTTCTATTTACTTTGGAATCATAGTTAATAACCCCCGTCTTAGATTCTGACTTTCTCTTCCATATGCTAAATGCCAACAAAGAATAATAGAGGAAAATCACGGGAAAAGTGCTGCTATCACAAACACAGATTTCCCTATGGGTTCTCTAATACTTTACAGACAAATGTTAAAGATTTATTGCACGTGAACATCAAACATGGTTTTACTACAGTTCTCATTTGGATCAAATTGACACATTTTACATTCATTTTAGCCTAATGAGATTCTTTCGCTACACATTATATTCCGAGTGACCCCGTACATTAAATTTGTGGCATGGAACAAACCCATTGATATAACAAAGCCCCATTCTTACTGGTTTCTTAATTTACAAAAGAGAGAAAACAGTTTAGCAAAATCATAAATCTTGAACAAATGAATGTATTAATCGGTACTCAACAGAGAATACAAACACTATGTAGATACGCTGTGTTATGCATGAGGCTCATTTGCGGCATTGATAGCTAAACTCTCCCAGACTTGGATTATAATCTGAATATTCAACAGTTCAGGCGTATTTCATAATTCAAATCGAGGGACTTCGCAAAGACAAGTTACGATCTTAACAAGGTTGGAAAATTAGACTTGCAATTCATTTTTAAATCATTGCTAACGGGCTGCTACGATTCAATATTTACCTTACCTTGGTGCACAATTACTTATTTTTAAAAAACGGAGCTGTAAAATTTCCTCGTGTCTCTCTCCTCGCAGTAGGACTTGGAGGGAAGTTCCTATCGCCTCGGCAGCTGCGTGCCTTTCCTCCAAGAGGGAGGAGGTGACCTTGAAAAGAGGTGAAAAGAAACTAGGAAATGTTAATTAAAATTATTAGCGCTGTTTGAGGTGCTTATCTTGTTTACTGCTAAGGTGTTGCTCCCTTCTGCATAATTAGGGGTAATTTTACTTACTTTCAAGTCTGTAATTTTAAATATCACAAAGTTTTATCTTCCGGCATGAAGTAATTCATTATTGGTTTGTGTGTAACTGCTTGATGTTTTAATCAATATACGCGCCTTCCAACAAGTCCGTGATGATTTATCTGGAGCTCTTGAAAATCTTGGAGAGTGGCAGCCTGTGCGTGGTGCATGAACGGAAATCTTTTTTTGTTCTTGTTGGAACTTTAACGTCGTTCTGCGTTTTTGATGTGGGGAGAGATTTTTTGCTTGATCTGTCTTTTTATAGTTCTGTAAACCCAAGATGTCGCAGGCCAGCAATATTGGCAACATCAACTTCTCTAAATCTACTCTATCTGGAAACAAAAACTCTCCCGTCACGTAATCCGCACTCACAAAAAGAGACACGGAAAATATTTTTCCGCCTCCCAAGAAATAAACACCGTCCAAGTTATTGATATATTTTAACCTAAGTAGTCTAGTTAGCTGTTGTTTAAAACGTGCAGCGGCAGCGAAATTTCATATTAAAATTAATTATTGAAGGCTTCAATGTTCAGGAAGTGCTCAGATGACACGACATAATGGAGACTTTTACGCATAATTATGACACTTTAAGAATAAATCATTCTAAAATTTTCTGCAAAAGCTTCCATTCTGGAAGAGTTGTTATGAGTGGAAAGTAGAGAAATGTCTCAGCTTGATTTTTTTTCATGTGTTGTCCAGAGTGAATTTTCTTTCTCTTACGTGAACTGACAAAAGACTGTGGAGGTTAATTTTTTTTTGTCAAATCGACATTTGGTTAAGACACAATATTGCAACATGACCTTAATTAAATTACAACAAGAAAATGTCCAGTAGTAATATCAAAGAGTGTCTTCAATTGAGGACTATTATTTTAGCTCGGTGATTTGCCTGAGAGGTGAATGGAAACCATCCTTAAAAATACTAAGAGGTGTTTTGAAGGCGTGTGACGGGCTAGCATCCCACTTCTCTTTAGAATAGCGTGATAGTGGAATTCAAAATTGAATATTCTAGAACAGGTTAGAGTTTAACGTTCACTGATCCTGCAGGAAATCAAGCTATCGCTTCTCCAGGATAAACAGAAACCGAAACGAGCTCATATGCCCTCAGCCAGAGCCTGGTTCTGTGGACGGTTCCCTAAGGAAGCCGAATAGTCCCTTGTGGCCCAATAGAGTTAATGACCCTCCCGGAGAACTTCCTGAACCTCGCAAAAACACTGTCCTAGATTAAGATTCCCAACACGGTGTGCCCACCCCCTTTGCTCGGTAATTAGGAGGCTCTGAACAACCCCATCAGCACCATCAGACAAGCCCTTCACGAGGTGCTAATGAAACAACCACAATTACCTAACCGAAGGTGCTTTCGAAGCCCGGCGGGGCCAGGGTGGCCCGGGGGCTTGCACGGCCTCAAGAAGGGTCCTTCTTCTGCCCTCCTCCGTTCTCCCTCCCACATCGTCTCCTTGATGCCTCCAGTCCTGGTTCTCTCTCAAGCTTGGCCACAGTGGCTTCCTGTGTGGACCGCAGCTGCTGTCCCCCCACCACCCACTCCCCATTGACAGTACAAGCCTTGCCTGGATCCATCCATAGTTTCCATCAGACTTAGAGTGAGAACAACACCTCCCAGCCCACCCCTCCCACCTCACACGCCTCACAGCCCCATCTTGTTGGTCTTCCTCTTATTTCTCGAAAAGCCAAACTGTCCCCACCACCCCTGTCCCCCGTCCCACAGAGCACCAGACTCCGCTAGACGCCCAGGCGCACAGAGGGTCTCCCCGCACAATGGGAGCAGAGCCCGTTTCTGGCCTGATGGCCATCTCCACACTCGGGTCCTGCAGACTCTTTGTCGATGCCCTTTTTCAGTTGCCGTATGCCTCTGGGCTTTCCCCAGCCACCAAGCTCCTGGACTGCCATGTTCTCCACTCTGTCCCTGACACCTGGAACAGCACATAGGAAGAACCGATAGTTGGCAGGATGTGAAGCCACACTCGGCACAGGTGAGGCAACCGTGCCCACCTCCCAGCACGGTCCATGGAGCTGCAGTCCCGACCAGCTTGGGCTGTGCCTTCTTATGTCGCCCTTCTTCCCACTTCCAGAGTCTGTTCCCTGCGTGCCTATGGGGGTCCACAAGACCAGCGCCCTCTCTGCTCTTCAGGAGCCTCTCTGCATTCTTCAGTTATCCCGTCTGAAGGCTTCGTTGGTGCTTCCGATAAACCACAGAGCCCGAGTTGGCTGTGAGAGCCGCGTTGCACAAAGCAGGCACCGGCACTTGCTCTCCTGGCGAATGAGCCCCCGGAGGGATTTCACCAGGAGTGAGAATCAGGCTGTGCCGCACAGAACCGAAGCCTGCGGCCCCACACGGGGTGGGTGAGGGCAGTGCCGAGGCAAGGACTTTGAATGATTGGCACGGTAGTGGGGAGTCTTGGTGCCACTTGGTTTTCTTGGCTTCACGGACGGGTAGCTGTCAAGGCTCAGTCCCGGTCATGACCCGGGCATGACTCTAGGGCCACCGAGCCCAGGCCAACCAACTGCCATGTTTTCCTGCAGGCCTATCTGTTCACCATGGAACTCCACCTAAACCGCGGTGGGCTCTCACCACTCCCGCTCCAACATGAGAAGCACCTCGCGCCCCTCCGAATGAAAGCTGTGCTGTTAGGCTAGGTAGTGTCGGGTTCTAATGTGAGCTGCCTTTTTCTGCCGCTTAGCAGTCGCTTGCTTCCCCGCTACCCAGCATTGTTCTTGGAAAAATGTTAATTGTCAGGAAACTTTTGAAAACCCCATGATTGTGTTCCGCGAGTAAACTGACCATCGGGAAGGCAGGAATTCTGAAGGCTCCAGCCTCCCCTGAAAATAATAATATCGAGACTCACTCAGAGTGGTGGGAGCAGTCATTGTCACGAGAGCCCTGAGACCTTACCCCCGTATTATAGCTAAGCAACTGGGCTTCAGGAGATCAAGGAGCTTGTGCACGGCTACACAACTGGAAGGGTCCAACCTGGGACTGGAAGCCTCCTCTGCGTGACTCCTCCTTCCCGTCCTCACGCACGCGTGTCGTCTTGTCAATTTAAGCCGCATCAGACAATATCGAAGGAAATTTTCTTTTGTAAAAAACCACTTAGTTTCTGGGAGCACTTTGCATCTTTCCAGTTTTCTAAGTCTCCTGTCGATTGAACGCTTGTCAGTGTGATGGCAATGGACTGGCCACGAGAAAGGCTGGCTGGCTCAAAACCAAGTTCATCTTCGAATCCGTGGTATGTTTGCTCAGAGCCAAAGGCCAAGGGGATTTATATGGTCGTTGGAAGTGTTTTCCCTGAGGAGTTAAAAAATATTCTGCAATAGCTGATTTTTAATAAACTCTGAGATTGATCTTCTTCCAACTTGTTCCCTGCTTATCTTACTGGTTCACTGTTAATAGTCTCTGGGGACTCAAGAAAGGTTGAAGAAGAGTGGGTGATGGCGGAGGCAGAGGGAAGTTTCAGAGGGAGGCTGTGATAACCTGGATCTTTTGCCCCTGAGAACGTTGGGAGAAGTAATACTTTCTGACCCAGCCTGGCTCAACTTCCCCTTCTCCTCCGCCCCTAATTCCTCCTCGCTGGGGCCAACTGCCACCACGATATTCATCAAGAACAAGACAGAAGCATCTTTTATCAACAGGAAAACTGGCTTTCTCCTCTCGCCACTTGGTGAACTCTGTCAGTAGGAAATTTCAAGAGTGATGGGGGCCTTCCAGATGACCGCCTTCCATCCAGGGGCCATCACTCAGTGGGCGGCTCAGAGGCATCTTTGTGTGCGAAGAACAGGGCCCTTGGAAAGAGATTAAAGGAAGTTGTGGATGTTGCAGCTGGAAAGGAGCCTTGGCTTCATCCAGGGACAACCTTCTTGCTCTTCAGCTGGAAAACAGAGTAGGGACTTATCCAGGGTCATAGGCCAAGATTCTGTTCCCTTTAAAAATAGGCACTGATTCTTTTCCTAAGATGTCTCGACGCCCCGTAGTTTTGGACGCATTCTCTGCTCCAGTGGCTCCCATGCGTGTAGACCCCGCCCCACTCCTCCACGGAGCCCTGGACTCTCCGGTCTACCTGCCAACCCCACCTTTCCCCAACACAACCCTTGACACTTGCTTCCCTCCCTATAAAAAACAGTTCTCCTCTGTCACTCTCCCCCGCCTAGTAAACGCACCATCACTTATTCCACAGTTCAGGCTTAAAACCCAGAAGGCATCCTGGTTTTGTCACATAGTTGCCACGGCAAGACCCAGCCAGTACCTTCTGTCTCTACCAGCATTGCTATCTCGTCCACCATCAGCCTGATTCAACCACCACGTTTTCTCCAGGACTTCCAGAGAAGCCTTGGGGACACTCTCTCCTTTCACTCCTGAGCCCGGTCTGCTCACCCTGCACACAGAACCCTGCATCCCAGAGTGACCTGTCCCTAGCAGAAAGCATATCGCAGAAGCTCCTGCCCGACACTCTCCCTGGGCCCCCCATGGCTTCCCAACGATGGCATGAGGGGACTCCTCCCCATCTCCCCTGAGCTCCTCTGGGGCTACACCTCAGGGTTCCCTATGCTCTGTCTCAATGACCTCCTCTTTGTTCTTCGCGGAGACCAAGTACTTTTGTTTTTTTATCAACTCAAAGCATTCAGTTGTCATTTCTGGTGTGTTTCTTTTGCTCACAGAATTCCTCTCCAGACCTCATCAGGGGTGGCCCTTTCCACCAGACCTAGGGCACTTCCTCAGAGGGGGCCCCCCTGACCGTGTTCTCTAAAAGCACGCCCTTAGCCGTGTGCCCTCTGCTTTTCTTCTTACTGAGAAGGAAACCGATGACCCTGGATGTAAGATCCATCAAACTTACAGGAAGTCAAGGCCCTCGATTCCTTCATTCGCTATTACCAAGCTGGTCTTCGGCCAGGCTCAACAAATGACTGTGAAGTCAATATTAGAAACAATAAGACACCCAACAGTGTGACTGTACTTAACGCCATGGAATTGTACCCCTAACAGTGGTCGAAGGACTGAATTTTGTGTTACGTATCTCTTATCATAATTTCTTAAAGAATTTAAAAAAAACATTGGAACAAATCGGATTCATTCCCAGTGGTCTGCCCTCCTGGAAAGGCTGGGAAAGTCAGCGGTGGAAGGAGAAGTGGAAGCATGGCGAGGGCCCAGTCAATGCAATGGTGGAATTTGACATAAGAGCTTGAATGTCTGTTCCTAAGGCACTGGCGAAGTAACACGTCCCCACAGCTGGGTTGTATCCTAAACGATAAAATATTTCCAACAGGAGAAGGCAAACAGATAGAACATTCTGTAGGTTCGAGGTGCACGTGCTCCATGCAGTCCTTCCGGCCAACCTATCAGACCATTTCCATATCGCCGCAGCACTTAGAGCGTGTTGGCCTGGAAACGACCGAGACAACACACTTGGCAACAAGCTTCACATTCAGGCACACCTACCCCGTCGCCTCCCCACGTCAGCAGAGCCAGAGAGGGAGAACGGGAATGTCCCCGCAAAAGTCATGATAAGGGCTGCACAACCTGTGCTGGGGATTGACGGCTGCCCGGAACCGACTCATCTCCACGCCCCCCGCGTCTGGGTCTCCCCCCGCGTTGCTCTGCCTCCAAGTTCCGACAGGAATCCTTGAGATCAAGAGCTTTTATGTTACTTTACATTCATTTTTCACATGCTTAGAGCTTTTGGGGAGTTGTCCACATTGTACTTTCCAGGGAGTTCCGCGCGTTCCCAGCGGGTAGGAGATTAGAGCCAGCGGTCGGCCCCCGTACAAAGTACCAAAGAGGGGACCTTCAGAAGGAAAATTGTCCTGTTCGCAGCAGTTTAGAAACACAGACTTAAAACAGCAAACCAGAGAGAAGCAGTGACAGGTGCTAGAGAAACCTGGAAAATTCACGAATTCCCTAAGAACCACATTCGAATCCTACCCCTCCAGCGACATCCCTGCACCTTTAGGGACCAAGAGCTCCCTGGTTTTGGAGCTTTTGGTCACGTAAGATTCTTTCCAAGTTAGAATGAAATTGGGATATCTATTTAGATGTCTGGGAGAAATGTCTTAGGAATAAAACACTGTTTCGGTCACGCTGGAGCTCAGTCTTTTGTTGTGCCCGGCACTACATACACCTGAAAACTGTTCATCTTTTCAGAAACTGTTGAAAACCTCAAAAAAAAAATTCAATTTTGATGCGAATATGAAATCACAGCTCGGTGTGTACACGTGATACCCGAAGAATTGTCCTTCCCTTAAGCTGGTTTCTGAAAGAATTGTTTAAATGTTTGTGATAACTTTTCCTTGCTTTTTGCTTTTTCCTGTAACAGATTTTTTTTTTTTTTTAGTTCTCAGGTGGGTATTGAGGCTCAGTTTTCTGCAGGTTCTTTGTCTTTGCACCGTTAGAGGGAGGCCCAGCTGGGGGTTTTTCTCCCCAGCCTGTGAAACACTAGTTGAAATGCCACGACTTCTGTATGCAAATGCAAACCGTTATTGGATTGTTTTCATGTAGCTTCTTAGAGAGGGGGTCTTACAGTTCCCTCCCTGCCCTGCCTCAGAAAGGCTTTGCTAATGAAGGGGCTTTTCATTTAGGAAAAGGAGGTTGCTGCCCTAGGGAAGGGAAGGGTTAAGAGCAAAGGGCAGACTCGCTCATTTATGGCATATTTTCACGGGCTGAAACCGCCTCACACGATCTGTGACATTTGGCCACAATGGAGGGAATTTGGAGAGCGAGCGAGGTCAGGTGGGCGTCTTGGGAGAAAAACACAGAGAAATACTATAAAATATGTGCAGTTAAGCGGAAAAATCAGCATCTGCCAGGTTTTTGTTTTTTTTCTTGTTTTTTGGATTCACAGGAAATCGCGTGTGTGCACACGTGTGTGTGTGTGTGTGTGTGTGTGTGTGTGACTTCAGTTCTGGAAATGGGAAAGGAGGCAGAAAAGGAACAGGGCCTCTGGGAAGGAGAGTTGGGGGACAGACCGGTTAAAGCAAGCCCTCCTTCGAACGGGCAAACGCAGTCTACACAAGCTGTAACCCCGAGGCCGAACGTTTTCTGCGTTTTTGGTTTTCTCCCTTCCAGGGCGCCGGTTAAAGAGCAGGCCAGCCTTGACTGGGTCGAGGCCATCAGGGAACGTGCAGAGGTCCCAGCACGCTGCCCTTAGGTTCAGGCACAGCCCCGCAATCAGCGGGGCGCAGAAGCTGCACGGGGCTCCCCCAGGACCCCCTCCGCTGGGGACTGCGTGGACGGAGAGATTGCGTGGATGGAGAGATTGCGTGGACGGAGAGATTGCGTGGACGGAGAGATTGCGTGGACGGAGAGATTGCGTGGATGGAGAGATTGCGTGGATGGAGAGATTGCGTGGACGGAGAGTATGTAAGTACATAACCCCCAGCACGGGGCATCTCCTCCTTGTCTGTTGGTCTTTGTTTTCTTAATGGCATCATGATGCTCGAGTTTGCTCCAGTGCTTAACATGAGCACCGTGGCACGCGGCCTGCGTGGACCTGGTTTCTGCTCCGTTCCCTCTGGAGTCTGGGGTCCCTGGAAGCCCATGCTGGGAAGCCCTGGGGAGATGGCGCATTTCTTAGGGATCGACCACTCTGGAAGGAGGAGAAGCAGCGCTTCTGGAAAGAAGGCGGAGTGAGTTGCAATTCACCAGACGCCGCGGACCAACCAGGAAACCAGGCTTGTGGTTTTGCCTCTTCCCGCTTCAGCTGCTCCGACCGGATCGATGGCTCATGTGGCCACAGGCGCGAGCCTCGGGAGGCCACTGGCGCAGCCGCGGCGGGTGGCCCTGGCGGGGGGCTGCCTGCCCACGGCTCTGCGTGCCTGCTCCCTCCCGACCCGCAACTCTGGCCTGCAGGGAAGGCCTGACACCTTCTCCCCGGCCAGTTCCCGTGGCCTCCGAGAGCCACAGCCTTGTAGCCTGACGCTTTCGAGCAATTTACACTTCTACAGGTAGCATCTGCTTCCACAAGGTCAGAAAGAAGCAGGAGTTTCCTGGTCGGTTCCTCTCAGTGCCACCCCTAGTGCCGGGCCATTCCCGGGTTGAGGAGAGCCTGGTGGGGGGGGCCTCGTCCTGTCCTGACCGGAAGTGCCCGGGACTGTGTGTCCGTCCCCGAGGGCTGCCATGGCGAATCCCACAATGTGTTAACAACAGACATTTAGCGTCTCACAATTCGGGAGGTCAGGAGCCCGCGATTAACAAGTCAACGGGGGGTCCCTCCCATGTCTTTTCTTCTTGGTGTGCGGTCTTCCTCTGGGTCCTCGCATGGTCATGCCCCTGTGCGTGTCTGTGTCCAAATCTCTTCTTTTTTTTCTTAAATGTTTGTTTGTTTATTTATTTAGAGAATGAGAAGAGTCAAAGAGAGAGGAAGAGAGAGACCTAGGAGGCTCCACACTCAGCACAGAGTCCAGCTTGAGGCTGGATTCCGCCGCCGTGAGATCAGGACCTGAGCCGAAAGCGAGAGGTAGGCACTTAACTGATTGAGCCGCCCGGAGGCCGCGAACTCGCCTCTCCTTGTAAGGACACCCGTCGTATCGGATTAGGATCCGCCCTGATCACCTCATTCTACCTTAGTTACTGCCTCTTTAGAAGCTCCGTCTCCAAATGCGGTCGCTCTCGGAGTTCCTGGGCGTCAGGACCTCAAAGCACAAATTTTAGACGGGACACAATTCGCTCCATGACGGGCCGGAAGCTCTTTCAAGGGTCCACCGATTTCTTTTCCGATTCTTCGGGAATGCTCTCCTCCCTGCCTCAGTCTCTCCTCCCTGCTTCTCACCGTGGCCGTCGGATCTTGCGGCCTGCCCCCTGCTCCACACCGAGCCACACGTGGAGGGCACATTTGTGGCCACTTTCAGATCTGAACACACGTTGACTGTCATATCAATAATGCTGCAAGTGCGGAGCGGAGATGAGCGGGGGGTAGAAGACGACAGGGTACGGGGGGGAAGGCAGACGCCCTTGGCTGCCCCAGTGGCAGAACTGGAAATAACATAACGGGCAGATCTGGGGTGGAGACGGGGGCGCTCAGCATTTTAATGAACTGGCGGTGTAATTAATGGGCACTTAGGAAGCGGGGCTCGCTCTCCCATGGAGGAGCTTCAGCGGGCCCTGGATTACGGCTTGGCCCCCGGAGGGAGTTTTTAATTGGGAGAGAAGCTGAGGAGGAGAGCTAGCTGGCATCTCTGGGCCCCGGAGATCCGCCGTGTCCCCCCTCGGTCCTCCCCCACGATCCCTGCCCGCACCCTGGCCCCTGCTCTTGCACCCCTGAGCCCTCCCCTCACCCACAAGCCGGGCCACGCCAAACCTGGATCTCACGCACGGAAACCACTCATTGCCTCCTCACACAGGGGGATCCCTGGGGGGGCTCTGGTTTCCCTGGGGGGCTGGACAGGGTCTGAGGGCAGGGCGGGGGTGTCGGGGCTCTGCTAACTCCTGCATCGAGGTTTCTGGTTCCATCCCCCGCTCCGGGCTTGAGCACCTTCACCATGAACTTTGAGACGATTTCCTAATTTCTTGCTCCCCCTCTGGTTTCTTAGTCCATCACTGGTCACGAACATTCCTGATTAATGTCTGACATTTTAACTGAAAAGCGGATGTGTGCACAGGCTAAGAAGTTAGCCACACCCAAGAGCCAGGTTCCCAGCCCTTTCCTCGGGCAGGCCCTGGTTCTGTCTGCCCTCTGTCCCTTTCACAACCTTGTCCTCATTTCCCCCTTCGACCCTTCCTGCTGAGCTGCCCCTTCGGAATGGAGGCCCATAAAGACCCCTGACCTGATCCCTGACCAGTGGCGTCCAGCTGACTGGGAGTCCGAGTCCTCACCACACTTGGCCGGGTCCCTTCCCGGGGCCGCAGCCTCGTTCCCGGAACAGCGGGGGGCCTTGGCGCATGTGCAGAATGGTCTCTTTGCCTTCCTCTGCCAACCGCGTCCTCCCGCCGTGCGTGACGACTCCAGGGGCCCAGTGTTCACAGCGCCCTCCCTTGTCGCCCTGCTCCGCTTCCCCTTCTGCGTGGACCACCTTTCCCGTGCGCCGCACACTGTGCGTGAGGGGCCCTGGGGCCTCTCACCGCAGGGGCTGTGCTCCTCCGCCCCCTCGGATGCCGTGCGTGTGTGACATGCCCCGGGAAATGACCGAGTGACCGAGCGACCAAGTGACGGCGTGAACACCCAGAGCCTCTTTCTGTGTCTAGGACCAAACGTGTCCGTGCTTTCTTATGATCCCATCCGGCCCACACCGCCTCTTCGTTTTGTGGCCAAAGAACAGGGAGCTCGGCCATTTAAGGGACCGCAGAAGGGGCCTGGGGAGGTGCCGGCGGTGGGTCTGTGCCCCGGTGCCTAGCGGCAGCGGGGAGACCGGATTGCAGACACAGCTTTTGGAGGAAAACGGCTCCTTGCCCTGCTCTTGCCGGGTGCCAACCGGATGCTGCTCCAGGCAGAGAGAAGCAGGAGACGGGCTGAGGTGTCAGCACCGGCAGGGAGACACACACACAGGGCTGACACCACAGACACCCACCCTGCCAGTCAGGCGGGCGAGCAGCGGGGCCTGGGAATTCTCCTTCTAACCCCTGGGAGCTGGGTGCTGGGTGCTGGGTGCAGGCTGGGAACAGCGCAGAGCGAGCTGAGCCCCTCTCTCGGCCACCAGGGCTTCCCCGGCTCACGGAGGAGGACAGCTCACATGAGCAGCACGAGCCTCGAAGGTGATGGGCCCAGCAGAGGCCTAAGGTGAGGATACCCCCCCACACACACCAACAAAGCCCCAGCTGAGCCAGACTCCTCTGAACTGTCTTCTCAAGTTGGCCTTGCCCTTGGCCCCCCCTTGTCCTCCGCCTGTCCTGCTAAGTCTTCGCAGGACTCCTGCTACATCAGCTGGGCCCAAACCCTGACCCTCCGCACCTGCTCGGGCTCTCCTCTCCCCTGGACGTAGGAATCCTTGGGCCACATCGGCAAGAACTCCTGGGCCATCGGTGTCGTCGCCTGGCACCTCCCCCCGCCCCTGCTGACCCCCCACTCTGCTCCTTGGCCGCACACCTGCACCCGTCCTCGCCGAGTCTGAACTTGACCCCAGGCTTTCTCCCCGGGTTGCAGTAGCATCAACCCTTGCTGCAATAATCGTGAATAAATTCTTCCTTGCATTTTACCAAGTGTCAGACTGATTTCCTCTTTACCACCCCTCGGAGGGGCTTCAGCGAGTAGGAGGCCGCGGGATGGGCGGTGACTATGAGCCACGGTACCAGCATCACTGCGCGACTGGTGGGTGTGCAGGGTCCTGGGGCTGCCCTAGCGGAGGGCCCCAGACTGGGCGCTATCGACAGCAGGACCTTGCTCCCGCGCAGCTCTGGAGGCCAGATGTCTGAAACCGGGGTTCTTCCCAGAGGCTCCGAGGGGAAATCTGTCCCAGGCCCCTCTCCCAGCTTCGGGCGGCTCCCGGCAGTCTTGGCATCCTTTGGCTGGTAGATGCATCATTCCCATTTGTAAAAACACACACTTAGTTTCAAAAGCTTTAAGCCGCGGAAGCCGGGGTGGCTTCCGGCTAGCACAGCCTAAGGAGGGAAGCGCAGAGGAGGGCTGGCTGTCCCAGCGAGGCTCGAGGAGATCCTGTCACGCGCTAAGGCTGAACGAGCATCACCGCACGGCCACGCTAAATTCACACGCGTGAAAATTAAGAAGGGGCTGGAATCCTCACCGAAAGATCCTTCCCCCTGTGAACACACCACTGGGTCCGAAGTAGGCAAAATCGAAGTTGGGACCACAGCTCACTGGGGCTGGTTCAGGAAACCAGGCGAAACTTAGGAGACTGTGACCACGACAACACCAGTGACCCTTCCCTCTCTGTAGCGCTTTCCAGAAACCGACGGCCTCACACTTAACGCGAGCTTGGCCAGCCCTGTGACACGGGAGCCTGTGTTTCCTCCTGGGGGCACCTTGGGGCCCGATTCATGTAAAGGACAAGAAGTGACTTGTTCAAGGTCACCAGGTGATGGAGCCAAGGTGTTCGGGCCAGAATTCGGCTCTGGGTTCTACTTCCAGTATGTTTTACACAAGGATTCTAAGGCTCCTGGGAAGTGAGTCCGTTGCGGGTGTAATAAGATCAGAAATCATTCTTATTCCCTGCAAGTGGAAAACTGGGGGTCATATCTCTCTGTATATACATCTTTACTTAATCTACCTCTATTCCCATTCTAGCCCCCGGTAGATCCAATTCTAATTAAGTAATAAAGCATACGGAAACTCTATCCGGGGTGCCGGCCACCGGGAGGCAGTTAATACACATTATTTCTAAGCCTGACAGTAACTCTGAAACTGGGGAGGAGGTGTGCCCATTGAACAGGGGGGAACACAGAGACCGGCTTAAGTCCGCTTTCCCGGTCCACACCGCTGCCGCGTGTCAGAGCTGGGATGCAAACGGAGATGTACTTCACTTTGATAACTGGGCTTTTTTCTACGCTAATCACACGGCGACTGGCATGCAGCTAATGGGCAATGACTTCCAAATGGCACCTCAATGTCAACAACTCTAAAATGAGTGACGCAAGGCGTTTCCGAGGGAAAGAAGGTTCTAATTGTTCTAAGAAATGAAGTCAAAGCTTACCTTCTCATCTATTTCTCTTATCTGCGAATTGCTAAGAGAAAGGCTCCCCGTCCCTAAACCACGAAATTGCTTTCATCTTCAGTTAGGGAGGCAAAATAGTGTCACGGACGCAGCCCTCGACTCCAAGAAAGTAACGGTGAACTTGTAAACTTCAGCGAATGACTTGCTGTCTCTGTCTGTCAGTTTCCTTACCTGCAAAATCCAGAGAAGCCTGGCGCCTGTCCCGCACGGTTCCTGATTATAGGAATTACACGAAATGACACCTGTGATACTATTTGCATTACTGGTAAACGCTGGTGAAAGGGTGTTTGTTTTTATTTTACAACTTCATACGCCACAGAACGTCTGCTTCGAATATATTAGATACGAGAGTTGAGAATTTCGAAATCATTTAAATACAATAAATTACTTCGACCATTAATTATCTTCCCTGGAATTTAGAAATTATTAGAATTATGATTAAAACATTTATTATTAAGACACACAATTTAAAACAGAGATTGCAGTCTGGCAGCCCACGTACTTAATCTAACCAGCAAATGCCTTCTGTTCATCAGATGATCTTCTATAATTTCTGGACTGACATTTTAAAATTAGGAGCTTTTACATAAAAATGCAGATTTCTGGTTTCTCTTGAAGGGGCTGGTAGTAGTCAGGATTCTCCAGAGAAGTAGAATCAATATGATCTATTGGTATCATATGTATTATGTATGCAACCAATAGTGTGTGTGTGTGTGTGTGTGTGTGTGTGTGTGGAGAGAGAGAGAGAGAAAGAGAGAGAGAGGCTTTTTATAGGAATAGACTCATGTAATTATGGTGGCTGAGGGGCGTCTGGGTGGCTCAGTCGGTTGAGCGTCCGACTTTGGCTCAGGTCATGATCTCATGGCTCGTGAGTTCGAGCACCGAGTCAAGGCTCTGTGCTGACAGCTCAGAGCCTGGAGCCTGCTTCGGATTCTGTGTCTCCCCCTCTCTCTGCCCCTCCCCTGCTCATGCTCTGCCTCTCTCTCAAAGATAATAAATAATAATAAAAAAATAAATAAAACGAATGTGGTGGCTGAGAAATCTCGATCTGCCGTCGGCACACTGGGGACCTAGGGAGCTAGATGTCAAGTTCAGCTGGGGTCCAAAGGCCTGAGAACCCAGGCAGTTGATGGAGTAATCCCCAGGCCCAGAGCATGAGAACCCGTGTCCCAGCTTTTAAACATTCGGGCATCCAGAGCACTCTTCTTCTGTCTTCTGGTTGGGCCTCAACAGACTGCGGCTAGCGCTTTGCTTTATTCAGTCTACAGATTCAGATATGAACTTCACCAGAAATACGCTCACAGACACACTCAGGAATCACGGCTAGCCCAATAGCCGAGCAGCCCACGGTCCAGTCAAGGTGACACACGACAGAAGCAAAACTGAGCTGAAGTCCTGGACTCTCTGGGCCCACATTCCCGCTTGGTGACAGCCAGGGGAGCTGAGCCCTAACTCGGGAATCTGACCTCTGTCCCGCTGTGGCCCTGCCGTCCCTTCCCGCCCCACCTCGTGTCCCAGTTGGCTTTACTAACTCCCTGTACCCAGCTGCCCCCTGTGGAGGTTCGAGCTGATGACCCCCTAGCCTAAAATATTTAAATATGCTCTATTTTAAAATTGGTGTAACGCAGCATAATAAAACATATCTGAGCATAGTTTAGCATAATTAGCTTGAGGACATTTCAAGTAAATAATTAACTCAACCTGTGTATCGGTTCAATTCCTTGAATCCGCTAGGGTGCATTGCGTCGGGCTTTCTCAGGTTCGGAAGTCGTTGCCTCTGAGTTTTCTATTCCTTTTTGATTTTCCGAGACACAGCAGAACAGTTTAGTGTGGGTTCGGGTTCAAGGGGGCAAGGAAAGGCCAACATAACTCTTTGACTTTTCCCCACCGTCTTCTTGCTCTTGACACGTTTTCCTGTGTTCCTGGCCTCGGCCCTCACCTCTTGGGTGGCACAGCGGCAATCCTACACAGCACCACAGAAAATTCCAGATGGGTCGGGTTCCTTTTGCCCCCGCGGAGGCTTACCAGCAAATTAATTATACTTTCAAAATCACAGCAGGGAGTCCCGTTCTGTACCGCCGTCTATTCGCCCCGCATTCTGTCTGAGGGATTTGTCATGATATCTTCCCTGGCCGTTCCTCTCCCGGCACTGGTGGGGCCAGGCAGAGAGGAAGGCTCGGGGCAGGCTCCTGAGAAAAGGCAACAATTTCCCTTTCAGTGAAGGTGAGGAAGGGAGGACAGAGAATAAAGTCAGAAATGCCGTTAAAAGTGTTCTGTTCGAGGACGAGTGAACGCTCCAAATCTCGTGAGGCTTCCGTGCGACTGACCAAAGCGAGCTTCTGGGCTTTCTCGCCTCTGAGTCTGGGTTTCTTGTTGAGTCCTGACAAGAAAGTGGGGAGGAGCAGTGGGGAGGCAGATGACTAAGATCCGGGCCCTCTTCTTCAGGGGTCCGGAGTCTGAGGAGGTCGGTGTGGGAGGGGAGTGTGGAGGTGAGTGGGGGAAGTGGGTGCGGGGATGCAGAAAGGGAGTAAGTACAGGAGGAGAGGATGGAGGAGAGGATGGAGGAGAGCACTAAGTACAGGCGGGGAGCACGGGAGGTGAGGACGGAAGTTAGCATGGAGGTGAGCACGGGAGGGGAGCACGGAGATGAGTCTGGAAGGGAGTGCAGGAGGTGAGGAGGCAGCAGGCGTAGGTGAGGATGAGAGCGAGGATGGACGTGAGTGCAGGAAGCGAGTACACGAGGTGCGGCGGTGATATGGGAGCTGAGTAGATACTGCAGACACCGGGGTGACGGAGCTCTGGGGAATGTCAGCACCGTGGCGGGTCTCTGGGAAGTTTGGGAATGTAGGGGTGAATGAGTTGCCTCTGGAAGGACGGCCGCGGTCTTCCCAGGGGGGACTGGCTTGTGCCGGGCCGCCCGTCGGGGCCAGAGCAGAGCAGCCCTTGGGGACGCAGGAGCCAGCGGAGTTCCGGGAGACAAGCGGCCGTGGTCTCGTGGTCTCGTGGTCGTCCCCCTACGGCCGCGGCTCTCCGCAGAACGGGGCGAGACCGGCGCGAGGGAGGAAAGTCCAAGCGAGTCTCCTTTCCAGTTTGAAGTTTATGTCGAATGAGAAGGAGAAGATCGTCTTTGTTTACCCGGAAAAACAGGGAAGTAGGGGAACGGAGGAAGCGCCGGGGGTGGGCAGTGGGCAGAGGAGAAGAGCCGCGAGAAGAGAAGAGCCTTCTCTCCGCCCCCAGCCCGGACCAGGGCAGGAAGGCCGCGGCGGACCTCTCGGAGAGCGGCCACGCGTCTCAGCTCCTCGGTCAGCTTCCTCAGGCGTGTGTGTCACAGGTGTTCTGTCCCCCACTCCACCCCCCGCCGTCACCCACATCCCCAACCCCCAGCCAGATTTGTGCTGAAGCTTCCGGATCGTGAGAGGTCCCCTGGCTGGGGGAGCGGCTAGTCTGCAGCCTCAATGCCCTTGGCCCGCGGGCATGGTTCCAGATCTACGGTGGGGCAAGGGGGGGGCCCTCCGGTGGCTCCCCTGCTAGCCCCGAGTAGACCAGAGCTCTGCCTGGCTGTGCTCTTAAGAAGCACTTGGCTGAACCGAAGGGTCTACGCAGTGCTGGGGAGGGTCCAAACCTCGCATCCCCCTGGTGCTTCTATGGGGCATGAAATCCTACGCGCAAGTCCGTGAAACGCAGGTCCCGATCAGGACCCGCTGGTTACGGCCGTCTTGGCAGAGCTCAGCGGGGCCACGGCCAAGATGCTGAGTCTAGTCCGCGTGCTCTGAAAACCCCAACCTTTAAAATCCATTCTGAAGACGTGATTTAATTAAATGCTATGTGCTTGAAACTGGTTCAAATTAGTTTATCCATTTCTGAGGGTTGTTTCCCACGTGAGCGCACGTATTAACGATGCAGAGCGTACGGGCCGTTAGCATCCCGGGATAAAATACTTTTCCGCTCTCTCGAATTTGAAAAATAAAATAAAAATGACTACCCTTCGCTCGGTAAGCCGATTCCAGCCCCCCTAAAGTCTTAAAAAAGCCAGACAGCTTCTCGAACTCTTTTATGGGCACGCATGGAAAAGCTGTCACGGATATTGTTGTTCGTGAATAAAATGGAAATTAGTGCTTTTGTGTTCACCTGTAAGTTTTTCTTTAAAGCCAGCGATTGCATTAGAAACCTGCAATTCTCAACAAAAAGAGAAAAGTTCAGTGCTGATCGCTGGGTATTTGGACCTCCCAGGGCAAACATTAACTGGCTGAGAGGCCCTCTGGAATGTAATGACGGAACAATGCCGGGACGGGAGCCAAGTGCAGAAACCCCGGGCCGGGAACGAGGGATTTGCCTCCTGGTAATAGGAGCTGAGCGGGGCCCAGCACTTCTGTTACACTGGAAATGACATACTGTGATCCTTGACTTAGCCAAAGGGATTGTAAACGGAGGGAGGAGCTGGCCTGCACTTTCCACAGCGTTTTCTAAAACGAGCAGAGGAAATAAGCGAAAAAAGAGTGAGGTCTATTACATTTGATCCGGTTGAGCCCAGAGTGGAAGCTTCTTAACCGTCGGTCTTCTTCTTATTATTATTATTATTTTGTCTTTTCTCATCATGTTCCACCACCCAGCAAGCACGGACGCAAAGCAGAAACTCGAAACTGCTTTCATTCAAGGAGAAGGGCACCCCAACACTGCATTATTGACGGCAGGTCTGGAGCACTGACAGCTGCAGAAATTGTACAGTGGAAGTTCAATTCCCGGGGGTGGGAACAATATACCGATGGCATTAGTTCTGTTTGGAATTGTTAAAATAAGCCGAGGTTGTGGGGCTGAGGGAGGGACCTGCCTTTTCTTCCCGGGGAACAAAGAGAGATCTTGCGTCTTCCCTGGTGTCCTTGGAATGTCATTTCCAACCTTTTGAAACTGTATCTGATTAGCCATGTGGCAATTAATCATAATTAAGCAGGCCTGAGGTTTGGAGAGGTGCGGGGAAGGTGGCTTCCGCCCTGAGAAAGCCCTCTCCCCGTTTCTGGCGGCGGGACCTCTGTTCCAGAGCCGTGAGAAAGTGAGGAGAGCCGCCGCCGGGGAGGTGAAGGCAGGGGGGGAGGGAAGGTCGAGAAAATTCGCAGGGAGGGAGGGGGGCGCGGGTCTCCTCCCCCCCCTCCCTTTCTTTGGCGAACTCCGCTCCTCACCAAGTTCCAACGCGTTGGAAGCCAGGTAACAAATTACCTTTCTAATGCCAAGTGATTTGGACCCATTCTTACAAACCAGATTTTTTCAATTTATTACAGGAAAACATTCAATCATTATACGCTGGCACGGGCCTGGGGCACATGGAGCTCCCCCCTCCCCGCCCCACCCCCAGCGAGCATTTTAAAAGCGTAGCAAGCCCAGAATGCCGTCTTATTAAAAATTTTTATATATTTATAATTAAAATACAGGGCTGGCATTCGAATCGTTTTAACAGATGTAATCGGACACGCCAGGCTTTCTGAGCCCAGGTCAGGAGAGAGACAATGGCCGCTTTAACTCTGGACTTCGGCTCGGGTTTCTGTTTGCACATGGGCCCAATTTGTACCATTTATGATTAGGTTTAAGTAAGTTGATGTGCTATTTATTTAGGAGAATTGCCATTTCAGAATATTACCATATTCCCTAACAACCGCATGGCTGCGAGGCGACTGCCGTCCTGCCTGCCGGCGCCTCGTTGCTGCACAGAGCACGGTCCCCGCTCGTCGCAAGCGGCCGCGGCAGAAGGATCCGGCTTTCCCGCGGACCTTCCGAGGTGCAAGCGGCAGGCCGGCCGGGGGCCTGCCGGGTTTACAGAGAGAGCTGCGGTGCGGACTCTAGACCCTGAGACCCCGCCCGCCGCGGGGCTGGCAGAAAGGGGGTCGAAGTCACTCCGAAATCCATGTTGCTCCGAGGCCACACCGTTTGCTGGACTGTCCCTGCCGGGTCCCGGTCTCTGTTGACAGAGTACTAAGCGAGTGTCCCCTGTCCGCGAGGGCCCCCACGGAGGCTAACCCCGCCTCGAAGGGGAGGAAAGAGTCCGCCTCGCTGGGCAAAGAGAGAGACCATCTTTCCTCTCTTACGGACACCGGGTTAAACTCAGAAGCTCTGGGATAGCAGTTGGTGCAAACGGGATGTCCTGTTTTCCACGCTGGACGACACCTACTCCATAGATAAGCGAGTGGCCTTGTATTAAAATTTACTTCTAGCGTTTATTTATTTTTTGAGAGACATAGAGACAGAGTATGAGCAGGGGAAGGGCAGAGAGAGAGGGAGATACAGAATCTGAAGCAGGCTCCAGGCTCTGAGCCGTCAGCACAGAGCCCGACGTGGGGCTTGAACTCATAGACCGTGAGATCATGACCTGAGCCGAAGCCGGTCGTTTAACCAACTGAGTCACCCAGGTGCCCTTTAAAATTTACTTCTAAAGGCAAGAAGCCTTGAGGAGGTTGGGGAGCTCATTTGATTAAGCATCTGACTTCAGCTCAGGTCATGATCTCACTGTTCGTGAGTTCGAGCCTCGCGTCTGGCTCCGTGCTGACAGCCGGCTCAGAGCCTGGAGCCTGTATTTCGTCTCTGTCTCTCTCTCTCTGTCCCTCCCCTGCTCAGGTTGTCCCCCCCCGCCTCAAAAATCAATAAAACATTAAAAAAAAAATCTAAAGACAAGAAGCCAAAGTCTCCGTTCCTTATTAGCCCATCGCCCACCGTGTGGAGTCACTATCCCCTCACCTGCGCCCTCGGCCGGCGGCCACACACTTTCCTCACTTGGTTCTCCTTCCCGAACTCCGTGGCCCAACCGTCTTGGTCGACTCACACCACGGATGTCCTTTCTTGTCTCTGCGCCCCCGTGCATGCCGTTCCCGGTGTGGCACGCTCTTCCCGCCCCAGGCTCAGACATGCCGCCTCTACGGGTGTCCTTTGCCTCCCCCTTCCCCAGATCTAAAAGCGATCTCTCTCTTCCCCAAGTCTCCGGAATCCTCATCTGACCTCGACCTCTCCGGGGCGGCCGATCTCAGCTTGGATTTCCCTGAAGAGAGGGCACGGGTGTGTCCCACCGGCTCGTTCGCACGCCTGCGCCCCCTCCCCCGCGAGAGGCCAGGGAGGCGTCGTCACTCCTCACTGACTGACAGAGTCTTGGCATTTTGATTGCCATCAAGCGATTTTTCCAGGCAGCTCACGCGGGCGGTGGAAGGAAGCGAGGTGAAGGGTGTGGGTTTTGGGTCTCCCGGCCCAAAGCTCTCAGCTCTTTCTCACCGAGGTCACGCCCACCTTTTCTGATCAACGAAGTGCTTGAGCGTCTTTAATGAGGCCAGGCTACATTTGTCTTCGTGTTTTTCTCCTGCTCAGAGGCCCGGGCACACAGTAGGTGCGCATTTAGCTGCCTAGCAAGCGAGGGAGCAGGCTCCCCCGAGAGGCTTGCGGCCGCGGGGCAGCTACGTGGGGCGTCAGGGCTGAGCCGTGCCTCCAGCTTCCCGACCTCCTTTTCCCATGGATGGGCACATCCCATTTTCCGGCCGATTACCCTTCGTCACTTGTTGGGTTAGGCGCCTACTGGAGAAATGGCGGTGATCGCCAAGGGGCGTGGGGGCCAGGATTTGCGATTTTAAAAACCTGCTTTCCGCTTTCAGAAAAACCCTGTCCCCAGGCCCCTCTCTGGCTCCCTTTCTTCTACGGTTTAACACGTGATCAGCAGCTGGAAATCACATAAAGATAAATTAATAACCGCGATTCAGATGTCTTCCAAAAGAAACAGTTACGGTAGGAAAAAAAGAAAACAGAAGTATGAGTCATTCTCCCTGGCTCTGACTACTTCCCATTTTCCTAAAGACGATGATTGCGTTGTTTGCCTTTTTAAGTCTTAAAAACAGATAAGATAAATATTTTCGGGGAGAAGGGGAAACATTACGTTTTTTTTAAAAGGGGGTTTGGGGCTCTGGTTTATTGCCATGGGGATCTGGAATCGCCATTTTATTCCTGGAGAAGGATATTTTAAAACGCTGTTAGGCAAATGCTCTAGTGCCTTCTTCCCCTCCTGGAGGGTTTGGAATGTTCCAAGATGGGAGAATGAGCAGGCATGCGGCGCTGGAAACCCAGAGTCCTTGTGTCCCAGCACCCCGAGAGAAAGCAGCCAGGTGTGGCCGAAGAGTCTCAGTGAATTAAGAGCCATGAGTAAATGTATCCCAGGCGAAGACACTTCTGTCCCAAGGACGGTGCTCTGGTTTGTGAGCCAGGCATCCGTCCTGGCATGAGAGTGACCTTTGCAATTTAAGAATGAGAGATCTTGGGGCGCCTGGGGGGCTCAGTCGGTTAAGCGTCCAGCTTCGGCTCAGGTCAGGATCTCGTGGTCCGTGAGTTCGAGCCCCGCGTCGGGCTCCGTGCTGACAGCTCGGAGCCCGGAGCCTGCTTCGGATTCTGTGTCTCCCTCTCTCTCTGCCCCTCCTCTGCTCATGCTCTGTCTTTGTCTCTTTCAAAAATAAATAAGCATTAAAAAAATAGTAAAATAAATATATAAATAAATAAAAACGAGAGGTCTCTCATTTATCCAGGATCCAGGCTCTGAGCAAGTGTCCATATTTGTAGCAGCGAGTGAGCCCCAAATCTGGACCCAGGCCTGGACCAGGACACTATCAGCGAGCCATGCCTCCCACTGCCTGCCTGCCTTCCCTTGCCCCAGTGGGGGCCACACGTGGAAACATCCGTCCAAAAGTTGTCCTTGGAGAAACCCAAAGAACCGCACCGGGTACGACCACTGGGCTGTGATCTTCTCCCCTGCAATCCATCTGCATGCTTTAGAAGAGGGGAGGTGGCTTGCAGGAGGCGGGACATTGGACCCTCCTCCCTCCCCCGTACTGGTCATTATGGTTGCTTCACCTTCTAGGAGAGAAATGGGCTTGGTGACTGTCATCCTTCGCAAGAGGTCAGGAGGCAGGGAGAAAAGCTCTCATTGGCTCAGAGCCGTCGTTGCCAAGCAATGCTCTGGTCCGACACATTCAACAGACACTCGCTCTGTGCTGAGCCCCCACCCCCCCCAACCTCATGGCCGAGGACTCGAGCGCCTCCTGCAGATTCCTGCAGTAGAAGCGATACTGAGGCTAAACACCGTTCTGCAGCTTCCCGCGCACTGACCCTTGTAACCCTTGTCACGCCCCAGCCACCGAGGAGGTGGAGAGCGTTTACCATGATCCCAGCTGCAGAAACTGAGGCACTGAGCCTCAACCAGGAATCGACGGCCGGGCAAGGAGTCTAGGGCCAGAGCCACATCCTCCACGTTCGAGGTGCAGATACGGATTCATTCCTGCGATGACTCTTTTGGGGTGTTGTCTCTGTGTTCTGCTCTATCAGTGGGAAATGTTTAGACCGTGTGCCTTAAATTCGAACAAAGTTTATCCGGCACTATCACTAAAGAGAAATCAATTCCCAGTGGGATTAGCATTGAGACAGTTGGTGGGGGGGCAGGCGGGGACAGTTTAGGTGTGCTCAAAAGGCGGGTTTGATTCTATTTGGATTCTAATCTTTCGTTTTCCTTTTGCTTTCCTCCGTTTCCCTCCCTCCAACTTAAGCAATCCCAGCTCCCATTTCCGTTCCCCCCTAGAGGTTCAGGACTCGAAGAGAACAAAGGCTGACGGAAGAAAGGCGTCCACGAGACTCCTCTCCGCCCTCCAGGACCCGTCACCTCAGTGAAACCCCTGAAGCTGTCCAGGCGGGTGCTCCAGAGTGATGCTGGCATCACACAGCTGGTCCAGATTCCTGGAGAGAAATCCGGCAGGTGATAGGGGGTGGCAGGAGGAAGGGTAATGAGAGGCTGCCTGAAATGTCGGACACCCTTGACTGTGCAAGGACAGAGAACTCTGGGCGAGTCGCCCCGACCGTTTCCAGGGCGCGCTTGTGTAGGGCTGGCTTCCCCCGCTAGTTTCTGTTCTCAAGGCCCCCGGTGCGTCTCATGGGCTTCTGCTGTCACTGTGACCGGTGCAGGTGTCCAGGAGGGCACAGAGCAGAGAGGTCGGTGCCGAGCCAACCCCGTGCCGCACTCTCTGCTCCGGCCCGTGACCGTGCCTTTCTGCCCCCGCTCCGTTGGCCGGCTGCATTTGAAAACAAATTCGACTTCGGAAACGACTCTTCCTTACGGCTGTGCCACTTAACCGCATGAGAGAAATTGTGAACATTAGCTTTTTCTAGAATTTGCATCCAAATATCAGAAGCCTAATATTCGGATGACCCCCTCGTGCCTCAGAGCCCTTTGAGCCTGGGCCGGCGCGAACCTTACGCAGACTGAAACGGAAGCCAGTTTCCTGGACATCTGAGTTCATTAAACTTTGGACACATAGAACTTTCTGTCTTTGAGATTTAAAAATAGAAAAAAAAAAAAACAACGATTTTAACTGGCCCGTGCAAAAGGCTCAGAAAACTGCTGACAATTCAGAAAAACATTAACATCGCTATTTTGATGCGATCGTTTTTCTGAACTCAGAAACATAAGGGTGACATTTTCCACATTCAGATCACGGATGGGGAAGTTTTTGGCCGATGCGTCTTTTCAGGAAACGATTTTTTAAGGCAATCTCGATGTGGTTCTAAGTGCAAACGTGCACGCTTTTCCACGTTCTGGAGATGCCGCTCCTCCAGAAAACACTGCGTTGCTCTCCGCTTTTCCCCCTTCAAGACGTGAAGCTCATTGCCGTCGCGAAAGCCCCAGATGAGGGCAGGTGCAGCTTTATCGCGGATGCTTTGTGTCCTTATTACAAACGTGCAGGCCTTGTCTTTCCAAGTAGTTTATGTTTCAAGTAAAACATGGGGTGGGCTGGCTAAGTCTTCAGGGGTGGGGAGGAGTTCCAGGGCTGTTCACGCCTTAGCAATAATCCTGCAATATATTAGGAAGAAAGTAGAAAAACATGTGCCGGGGAGGAGGCAGGGCTCCCTGGCTGGCTCATTCATCACATTTCCAGCCCAAGCCTCAGGGGACGCGCGGCCCTCGGGTCTTCTCCAAGGCCTGAGCACAAACACGCCTTTTTCCCACACTGCTTTCCCTTCGGCGATTCGGAGTGTCAAGTCCACACAGGAAAACTCCCTAGTTTTGACTTTCTGGGTCGGATGGCAGGGAAGGGAAACCGACCCGATCTGCTGGACGCGGGGTGCGTCTGTTTCCAGACAGTCGGTTAACACAACAGAAGGAGGTTTCCCAACATCACAGAACGTGTACATGGGGCTCTGGGGGACTTGGGATGTCAGGAGCTGAAGTGCCCCCGGGACTGATGGGGGCGGGTTTCCGAGCAGAGGTCGGGGTCGGGGACTAGCCGGTGTTCCGAGACCACGATCCCCAGGCTTCGTGCGTGCGTGTTGTCGCGTCACCAAATACCAGCAGTCATTTCTGACCACGGGCTCGCGGTCAGTCCGGGTCTGCAAGGGGTTAGCCTCTTTTCGCCGTTTGTTTGGTGCTGAGACATGCGACGCTTCTGTCAATAACGACGACCCCCTTTCTCTTCTCATTAACTGAAGGTTTTGAAATGAATCACTTTCGTGGGGGGAAATGTGGCAACGATTCCAGAGAAACACAGAACTGCATTTTAGATTTACTCTCGGACTGAAGGAAAACTCTTTGGGGAGTGGAAGCGGATGTGTCATGTGCACAGACCGTTCTTTGGAAGTGGAATACGGATGTTCTCGACGGGTAACTGACGGAGCGAAGGGCACGTCGGCCTGGAGCAGAGGGGCCTTGGGCCAGTGCCGCTCCAGAGCCCTCTGGGCCCGACTCACCTCTGAGACCTTGGTCCCCTCATCTGAAGCTCTGGGGATGGGGTTAGGTTTATATGCACCCAGCTCAGTGTGTGTGTGTGTGTGCGTGTGTGTGTGTTACTGACTTCTTGGGATATTAAGGGTCTTGTTTACGGAAAAAAAAAAAAGAAGAAAGAATGCTAGTTCTGAGACTGGTCAGTGTTAGGAAATGCTGATTATATAACACCGGCCAAATTAGACCTCTGCACACACTTTTGGTGAGGCTGTACGGTGCCGACTTTTGAGTCTGTTGTGAATGTCGACAATGAGAGAATCATGTCACTAGTACGTTCCCTCCGTGTCCGCACATCCTCTGGATTTTCAGTTTTAAAAATAAAGAAATCTCGGAGAAAGGAATTAGGATGTGCATCTAACCGTTCCAACATTTTAGATGCAAAGGTCATACTTTCCCCGTTGAATCAGCCTGGACCTTCCCCAAAAGTCCGATAACCACATACCGGTGGGACTTCTGCTGGACTGATTCTGCTCCCTTGACCTGTTTCTCCCCTCATATGTCAAAACCCCAATGCCCCGGTCGTCCTGGCTTATAGCAAGCCTGAAGATTGGGTAGTGAAACTTCTCCGAATCGAATCTATTTGTCTTTCAGATTGTTTTGGCTATCTGAGGTTCTTTAGATTACATATTTCAGAATCAGCTTGTTAATAGTTATGCAAATGCTTGGTAGGACTTTGACTGGGATTGCGTTGAAACTATAGAGCAACTTGCGGGAGAATTGACCTCTTGATAATATTGGGTTTTCTAAAACTTTCTCTCTCCATTTATTTAATCCTGCATGTCTTTCAGAAATTATTTTTACAGTTTTACTTACACAGGGTTAGCATCGTTTTTATTAAATTTATTCTTAAACATCTTATGGTGTTTGATGCCCTTGTGGACGGCGCTGGTTTTTAAACTGTGTTTGCCACTTGCCTGTGGCTGGTATGTGTCGCCCCTGTCCTCTTATCTTGCTCTATTTGCTTACTCTCTCCAACAATGGTTGTGTGGCCTTCTTAGGGTTTCCTACCTACATGATCATGGCGACTGCAAAAAAAAAAAAAAAAAAGGTTTACTCTTTCCGAATTATGAATTTTTCTTTTTCTCACTTTATTGCTCTGTTGAGCTGAAGTGATAAGAACACATGCTGCTGCCTTATACGAATCTTAAAGTGAGAACATTCAACATCTTATCGTTAAACGTGATAACAGATGTAGATTTCTTGTTAGTTTAAATGCCCTTTATCGGAATGAGTATGTTCCCTTCAATCTGTAGTTTGATGTAGTGATTTTGTCTTATCACGAGTTTGTGTTGAATTTCAAAACATCTTTTTTCTGCATCTTTTGAAATGATTGTACTCCCCCCCCTTATTTTGTTAATGCGGCGAACTATATTGACTTTTTTCCAAACGTTAACCCAACCTTGCCTTCCGCAGATAAATCTCACTTTCTTCAGACACAGCATTACTGTCTCCTCCTTTCGTACGTTGCTGGGTGGGCTTTCTTAAAGTTTTATTAACTGTATTTATGTGTATGTTGCTGAGGAGTGTTAGCCTTTGCATTTTTTATAATGCCTTTTTCGTTTTTTGGTATAGGAGTTCTACTGGCCTCAGAAAATGAGTTGAGGGGTCACCCCTCCCTCTCTGCTTTCTGAGGGGGTTCGTGTACATCTGGGCTATCTCATCCTTCCATGGTCCGTACTGGACCCCGCCAGAACCAGTTGGCCTGCCACAGGGTCGGGGTAGTTTATCATAAAAAGCCTAATCGCTTGCTTTAATTATGCAGAGTTTGAAACTTTCTTATGTCAGTTTTACTCAGTTATGTTTTTAAAGGAATTTTTCCATTTCTTCTAATTTGCAGACTTTGTTGGCAGAAAGTTGTTCACAACTTTGAAATAATCTTTTAATAGCTGTGGCACGAGCCATTAATTAATAACATCCTTTCTCTCATTCTTGAGGTTGGTATTTTCTATATTTTGATGCTTCCCTCTTCTTCCTCCCCTTCTTCTTCCCCTTTTTCTTCATCCTCTCCTCCTCCTCATCCCCCTCCTCCTCCTCCTCCTCCTCCTCCTCCTCCTCCTCCTCCTCCTCTTCTTCTTCCTTTTCTTCTTCTTCTTCTTCTTCTTCT
>PITB01009988.1:0-64247 GCA_004024585.1 Paradoxurus hermaphroditus | reverse complement strand
CAGCATTCCTGTGTCTCTTGGGTAGATTCCTAGCAGTGCTATTGCTGGGTCATAGGGTAGCTCTATTTTCATTTTTTTGAGGAACCTCCATACCGTTTTCCAGAGCGGCTGCACCAGTTTGCATTCCCACCAACAGTGTAGGAGGGTGCCTGCTTCTCCACATCCCCGCCAGCATCTATAGTTTCCTGATTTCTTCATTCTTCCTCCTTTTAAGAGACTTTTATTTCAGTTTTTTTAGCATCATGCCATGCGTAGGTTTACAGTTTGGCAGATACCTTATGGGGTACACCACCTTGCTTATCAAGGCTCCTCAAGTGTACCGTTCCGTCACTCCAGATCTGTGCAATGCTCGAAAATACAGCTAGAAGCTGAACGTCCCTCTTCATGGGGACAAGAATGGATTCTCGGCCCTCTAATTGTGCTCAGATTGTCAAATATTCCCAGGTGCAAAGTCTTAAAGGTAGCCCCCTGCCAGCAGGAACACATTCTACTTGCCAGGGGCAAAGCAAAAATGCTCTTTTTAACTTCACACTGTCTTCCAAGATTTGGATTTTTAATAATATTTTGGCTTGCTGTTTGTTTTGTTTTCCGAGAAAGAGAGAAGCAGCAAGTGGAGTGCTGTTGCATACTGTTTTCTTGTCTCCCATATTCCCAGAGTCTGAGAAGTCTACACCTGCAGGGGAGGAGATTAGGCCTCACAGCGTTCTTATTATGCTATTTTCGTATGCAAATGGTATATTAGTAGTCCAGAAAATTGATGATTCTGGAGCTGTTGGCTTTATTTCTTTGCAGGACGGGGTTTTGGACCAAGTAAATAAATATTTAGATGTAGTAGCAGGAAGCTTCTTATACCACTTTTGCTATTAAAAAGGGAACGTTATATCATGAAATATAGCGGACAGTAAGGAAGGAACCAGATGTCCGATCATGTATTACTACCACACCTAACAACGTAGTGTAAACTTATTATAAAATGTTGCATTTTTGTGACCAAGCTAAATATACCTTCTTCCATTTTTCCTTACAGACCTGTAGCATGGCTCACATAAAGTAACTTTGCAATTTTGGGTCATGCAAACTTTGCAAATGCACGTTCGTCATGTCTATATTTTGTAAAAGGTATGCTAATTTTCTGCTTTTTGCTAGTCTTCTTGATAAGGGGTAAAAATCATTAAACTTCCTGGTTCCTGAAGAAGATTTTTCTGGGCTCCAACTGAACAAGGGTCTTTGGGGCGCCTGGGTGGCTCAGTTGGTTGAGCGGCCGACTTCGGCTCAGGTCATGATCTCACTGTCTGTGAGTTCGAGCCCCACGTCAGGCTCTGTGCTGACAGCTCATCAGAGCCTGGAGCCTGCTTCGGATTCTGTGTCTCCCGCTCTCTCTGCCCCTCCCCAGCTCACGCTCTGTCTCTATGTCTCTCAAAAATAAATAAATGTTAAAAAAATTTTAAACAAGGGTCTTTGTTTGGGAGAAGGTTCTTGTGTTCCCTACTATAAATTCAGTTTTGTCCATGGTGACTAATACCTATGTGTGCATGTGCACGCACGCCCCCCTCCCCCCACAAAGGTATAACCATGAATGTTGATTATAACACAGATCTGTAGATATACTTTCACCCTCTGGAAAATTATAGCCTATTAGGGATAGTAAATGAGATTATGAAATCTTTTATAAGATTCTTTTAAGACCTCTGCTAAGTGATCAACGCAATGGGGAAGGCAAAACCTCTTTAGGGGTAGAAAGGACTCATAGGCTAAAACAACCCAAGTTTAGGAATAAGGGGACTGATTGTTAAGATTCATTTTTACCACAGTGAGCTTCAGCAAGTCAATTAAAATACACTTGGCCCTCAGTTGTGGCATGAAGAGACTGAATGAGATAATTCCCTTAATAATCATTTGCCAACCATAAATTGAATACCTACCCTACATCAGGCGTTTTATTAGGTGCAAATCATCTTAGTTTCTTCTGGCTCTAAAAGTTGAAGGGACTATGACTTCAGAGGAATGAGTAATATTTGTGGGCTTAGATCTGTAAGCTGAGGAATGCTTTTTAGAGTCAAAGCAGGGCCTTGAATGCTGGGTGTGGCATACAATAGGAGATGGGCTGTGAGTCTAGAAGCTACCTCCCATGCATAGTCTTGGAAAAACTCTTCCTAGAGGGCACCGAAACACAGATTTTTGAGAAAGCTTTGATGACTCACACAGCCTGTACCAATAGGCACCTGAAAAGAGGTGTGTTCTGGTGTGACCCCTATGTGCTTGTCCTTTGCAAGTCAACTATGCAATGAAGTAACACTGTGCCCTTTACTATTACTTTTGAGAGGCATATACATATATGTAATATATGTTATATATAATATAGATATATACATATATTCACATATACATATATTTATTAGCAACAAGGTACTTGAGTGCTTGAACCTTCCAAAATATATAAGGATATAGCAGTGATCGAGTTCCGGCAACTTTGTTTTATTTGTGGACTTTGGCATTGGCATGTGTACACAGCATCAGGCTTTTACTGGAGATGTTTGTGCAAGTTTGGGTAAAGTCTAAACATTTTAAAGAAAATGATCATTTGGTTATAAGATTTATTTTATTATTTTTTAATGTTTATTTTTGAGAGACAGAGACAGAGTGCTAGCAGGGGAGGGGCAGAGAGAGAGGGAGACACAGAGTCCTAAGCAGGCTCCAGGTTCTGAGCTATCAGCACAGAGCCCTATGGGGGGCTCGAATTCATGAACCGTGAGATCGTAACTTGAGCAAAGTTGGATGCTTAACCGACTGAACCACCCGGGCACCCATCAAGATTTATTTTAAAAGATTTCTGGAATATTTCTTCGGAAGAAAAATAGATATACCATTCTTTATTAGGCCATACCCAAAGAACTGCTGCCTTACGTGGTCAATAAACAGAGGCTATCTATATATCATTAGTTACCTATCTATATCATCTACTAACTTCTTTAACCATCTTGATCATCTTTGTACCTAAGTCTAATATCTATATACATGTTTATGTTTTTTTTTTTTAATGTTTATTTATTTTTGTGAGAGAGATGAAGACAGAGTGTGAGTAGGTGAAGGGCAGAGAGAGAGGGAGAAACAAAATTCGATGCAGGCTCCAGGACTTGAACTCATGAACTGTGAGATCATGACCTGAACTTAAGTCGGATGCTGACGGAGCCACCCAGGTGCCCCCATGTTGATGTTTTTGGCTATTAGTCATATTTGGCGATTGTAAAATTTACAAGTTCATCCTAGAAGGATAGTACAGTGAGGATAGAATGTAGAGCAAGAAACATATCCTTGCTAATAGAAGAGACATTTCAGTTGTTACGTTGCTACTATTTAACTACTCTCTCTCTCTCTCTATATATATATATATATGTATATATATATATACATATATATATATATTTGATATTAGTAGGATGAAGCCTGATACTCAAAAGAGAAAGAAAAATAGTCGCAATTCAATAGCATTTACAATCAAGTTTCAAATAACTGTCAAAACTTTCCTTCAAATGCTAATAAATAAGTTAGTTATTCTCTTCTCATATCAAGGGACTGTGCTCTATGACACACAATAAACGCTCTGTAAAAGAAAGTTCACATACCTTTAGGATATGCCCGACTGTAAGCAAAACGGGAAAAGAAGGAATAAGAGATGAAGCATTTGCCGAAGTTATCATGCACTTGAAGCTTCTTTGTGTCCTGGGCTTTGAGAATTTTATCAACAGAGTGAGTGAAAACAGAACCCACCAGAGCCCTTTCGAGAGTGCCTCGGGGAACTGCCTGACCTGTGGCATTAGGGACTTGACTGAGGGAGCCCTAAGTGCAAATCCTACAGCTCACGTTTCTGGAGTCCACAGATTCTGACTGGGAAAAACAAAATAAAGCTAAACAAAGCACCATGACCACTGCCATCAATACTGCCACGTCAGTCTAAACACTCTGATCTTTGAATTATCCATTGGTACCCGTGCGACTCCTAGCTGTTCCTTGTCAGACCCAACTGGTAGTCAACCTTCTTAGCGGTACCCTTCAAAAACAGGTTCCTGTGGAGAAATAAGCACACAGAAGAGTCCTGTATCAGAGAAGTGTTGGCCAATGAATTTTCATAAACTGAATTTTTTCCACATAATAGTGAGTTAGATTGAGAAACCTAACATTACGAGGACCCCAGAAACCTCCCTGTGCCCCCTCGTATCACTGCCTCCCATTCTCGAGTGATACGCCATAGACTGATCGGCCTGTTTGGGGTTGGTATATATACAGTTTGTCCTCTTTTGAAATTGGCTTCTTTTGCTGAACATTATGTCAGTGTATTCACTCATTTTGCCATATGTCGTTCTAGATTTTTCACTTTCCCCGTTGTATTCCATTATGCGAATATACCACAACTTACGTATTCTTGCAACTCTTTATCAGCATTTAGGAATTTTCAAACAGTAACTGGTGAAGGGCCACAAAGGGAACCCTCTGCCCAAATATACCTGGACTCAGAACCTCCATGCTGAAATTCCGTACTGAAATATTCTCTTTGGCTCACATATTAACAGTAGGTGCATTAGTGGGGCTTATTCTTTCCTCTATGAGTTGGCTTCTCTTCCTTCTCCAGCTCTCCTCCATTGCTCTTTGATGTCTCTGCCAAAGCTACACTTAACAACTTCTATCTTTTTTCTTCTGTGTGTCATTCTGGATGATTTCTACTGCTAAGTTTTAAAGATCATTGTTTTCTTCTTTCTAATCTGCTGTTATTTTCATCCATTGATATTTTTTCTAAGTATCATAGTTTTCATCTCTAGGAATACATTTTTAAAAAAATATCTTTCAGGGGCGCCTGAGTGGCTCAGTCGGTTAGTCATCCGACTTCGGCTCAGGTCATGATCTCACTGTTCCCGAGTTCGAGCCCCGCGTCGGGCTCTGTGCTGACAGCTCAGAGCCTGGAGCCTGTTTCAGATTGTGTCTCCCTCTCTGTCTGTGCCCCTCCTCCACTCATGCTCTGTCTCTCAGAAAAATAAACATTAAATAAAAAAATATCTTTCATTTCTTGCCTTGTCATACTTGCACTGTCCTCTACATTCTGGAACGTATGGCCTCCATTTACGACAGCTCTTTTAAAGTCTTCGTTCAATTTTATAATGTGTTAATTCTCTTGTGTTCCTATCAAGTGGTTGTCTTCTGTTTATGAGTAATTTTCCTGCTTCTTTTCATCTGCCTATTAATTTCTGATTGGTTGCCAAACATTCTGAATCTTATATTGTTGCTTGCTGGATAATTTTTTCAGTTCCTTTAATATTTCAGGTTTTGTTCTGGGATGCAGCTAAGGTTGATCCTATTGAGACTTGTTTGTGAGCTTTGCTAAGAAGGATAAGACAGCTCAGAATCTAGGGCTCCTCTAAGCCTCACTAATGAGACGACGCCCTCCTGGGTTCCGCACGGGGTGCTCTGTGTAGGAGGAGGCCTCACCACTGGCTGGTGGAGACACAAACTCTTCCTTACCCTGTATGAACTCCAGTGATGGTTTCACCTGTGGAATACCCTCTTACGGTTTTTTTCTCCAATCTCAGTACTTTCCTCATATGTATGTACCGTTAAGTACTCAGGGGACCCGATGAAGGTCTACAGAGTTTTGTCTTTGCAGTTTTCTGTTCTACAATACTCTGCTCTGAAATTGTAGCCACCTTGGCCTCCCAGAATTCCATATTTTTGCCTCCGGAACTCAGGGAGACTGCTGTGATCCTTTTGGCTTGCCTCGTCAGGCACCGCGATCTGGAAAATGTCTCGAAGCAGTGAGGTCGGGTGCTTGCAGGGCTGATCTCATCTGATTTGTTTTCCTTCTCTCAGGGTCACTGTCCAGTGCTGCCTACTGTCTAATGACTAGAAAATGTTTCCTATATTTTCCCAGTATTTAATTGTTTACAATGGGACAATAAGTCCTCTTTATTCCATCATGGCTAGAAGCAGGAATCACCACCCTGAACTCCTTTAATTTGTCAGCAAATCCTGCTTTCTATTCTAAGGTTGATGCATGCTGTTCTCTTTGTCTATCATTCTTACCTCATTTTCCTTAGCTCATCTAACTCCTACTCCTTTTTATGGTCTTTTTTCTTTTTTTAAGCAGGCTCCACTCCCAGTGTGGAGCCTAGTGCAGGGCTTGAACTCACAACCCTGAAATCAAGACCTGGGCTGAGATCAAGAGTTGGATGCTTAACCAACAGAGCCACTCAGGTGCCCTTCATTTTTATGGTTCTTAATTTAATAATAGTAATTTACATTTCTGCATATGCCATATGCCAGTTGTGTGTCCTGTTCCTTTTTGTTTCCTAGTAAGCAGTTGTGTGTATTGTTGCTTTTATCTTTGTGATAATCCTGTGAGTTTAGTGCGGCTATCTATAGTTACCTTCATTTTATAGACAGGTAATGTGGCTTAAAGACATGGAGTCCTTTGTTGAAGATCACATGACTCATAAGTGGCTGTCTTGGATTTGAACTCAGGTGGTCTGGCTTTAAGACTTTGAACTCCTCAGGGTGCCTGGTTGGCTCAGTTGGTTAAGTGTCTGACTTTGGCTCAGGTCATGATCTCAGTTTGTGAGTTCGGGCCCTGCATCTATCTGCTTCAGGTCCTCTGTGTCCCTCTCTCTCTGTCCCTGCCTCATTCATGCTCTCTCTGTCTCAAAAATAAATAAACATTAAAAAAAGACTTTGAACTCCTAACCACAACTCTATACCTTCTTTCTTATATATACTTTAATGATTTTGCTAATCCTTAAGTTCTGTATTATTTTTGTTTTGTAGATATGTTTCTATAACATTTAGACTTTTCCAAAATTAATCTTATCATCCCATCTTAAAACCACCTGTTTACTTGCCTGCATCCTCTAACTATAATCTGGGAGGGCAGAAACTATTGTCTTGTAATCATCACATCAGTGTCATCTAGAACATGATAGACAATCAACAAATCCTTATCGAAGGAATAAAGGAATGAAGGAAGGAAAAATACCTTGATGAGAAGATACAATAAGTTTTATCAAGGTCTTTATTAGAAATGGATTCAATTGTTGAGTTTAGCTAACTACATACTGTTTCCTATATTCCCAAGAGAAGGAGTCACAGAATAAAATATGTTTTAGACATGAGTGGGGAGGTTAGGAAAGGACTGTGTCTTGAGGCCTGGTCCCTTGACAATGAACTTCTCTGTATACCAGAGCAGGGGCTCAGAAACTCAAGAGGAGAGGGGCTTGAGGAGAGAAGAAATAGAAACAGAAGGGAATAGGGAGTTGTTGAATAAACAACACTGTTATTTTTGCCTAGGGCTGGCCTGCTTACTAAAAGAGAGTCCTTGATCACATCCTATTCTAAACCCATGGTCTCTTAAGTTTGGGAGCCATTTTGCTTATTGGGCATAGGTAAATAGCTATTCTATCAGTCTAAATAAATTACTTAGTCAATAAATGTGCATTTTAATGACAGAGGAAAATTGCTATTCTTTGAGAATGCTTCATCTTCTTTCCAATGACATAAAGGAGCACAGAATAAGTGAACATAGTCCAATGTGAAAGTGGCTGTATTTCACATTTTATATTAGGCCATTTAATTAATGGTTGTGAGTTATCTTTGCCTTTTCTCTTCTTGCCCAGACTACACCAGAATGAGGGGATCACTATGAAAATCAATTTTACCTTTTGTGATCTAAGTATCCTTCATATATGTGGTTTCCCCTTCTAATTTACAAAAACTTTCTTTTGTGTTATTCTATGTGATCAAAACGGCAACAACATAGTAGGAATTAAGTGGTCATTACTACCTTGGCTTTCCATTTCTGCACTTGATCTTAGCCAAAAGGCCAAGAAGTGACTACTTTATATTTCTGAGCCTCAAAGATTCATATATAGAATTATTATATCTTTCATTGATATTATAACTCCATTGATTTTCATATTGTGCCTAATGGAAACCTAGGGTTTTATGGAGGCACCATAGAGTAAAATATGGAAGGAAAGGTAGGGGAGACCAAGCAAGGCTCTAAGACTCTTACCTTTACACCAACTAGGAATGCTTTGCCTCTTCTCTTTTATCTGTGAAGGAGGATTTGCATTAAACCATCCTCACTCCCTCCCCTGGTACCATTATAATGAACTGACCTGAAAATAAGTGCATTAAGTGGCCATAGAACATAAAGACACTAATTAGTTCACTTGGGGATCAAATCCATGATAACAGACTTATTCATGCTTTTCTCTATCCCCAAAACTATTCAGATAAAAGCAAAGGGAGGGGGAAATAAATCTATCATATATGTGACAATCCTCAAGAACAAACACTTTAAGTTTCAAATATGATCTGGTTGATTCTGTCATGGGGAAAGAATCTTATCACTAGTTAAGAATAAGTAATAATTGAGTCTGGACCCATAGCAAATAATATTTCACAGCAAAAGAAATGCAAATAGCCAATAAACATGAAAAAGGTTTAGCCTCTCTGATGATCAAAGGAATTTACAGTAATATTCTGAGACACTGTTTTAGATTTTTAAATTGACAAATGTTTTAAAAATTATATACAGTGATGATGGGGGAGGCTGGGAGCCTCTCTTCATACACTGGTGGTGGCAGTTCACATTAGTAAATGATTTCTGAAGAGCAGTTTGATATAATGCAAAAGCCTTAAATATAGTATTTTACTTTGACCAACATATTCTATTTCCAGAACCATCCTAAAGATAGACTCACAGATGTGTCAAGAGTATATACTCAAGTATTATTGTGGTGGTGTGTAGAACTCCAGACTCTTTTACTTTATAATGAACAGATGCAAGTTGAGCCCCACGTGTTATGGGGTTGTAAAGCCACAAGGGTAAGAAAGGAAAACAGAAAGACTTGTTTGTGAGGTCTAAGCAAGAGTGCCATAAAATTTGGAAGAAAGGGCAGGGGAGGAAGTCATTTAGGATATCTTGAAATTTCTCCAGAAGTCTCTCCTCGTCACATCCTCAGTAGCATGTGCCCACTGTATTCTCCTTTAATTAAATTGTCACCTCAGTTAGGTTGCTCTCTGTCTTTCTTTATCGATGCTTCTGACTCTTGCCCAAATCTTTTCCTCTCACTACCTCATGACTGTTGCTCCTAGATTCAGCTTAGTTGCTTTCTTTTTATAGTTTGGTTTCTGCCTTTACAAGGAGACTCTGACCTCTTTAATGCCTTCAGTGTACCTTCATGAATGAATGAATGAATAAATAAATAAATAACTAAGAATGAATGAATGAATGAGCTTCTTCCATCAATCTCATTGACTGTTGTTCAGTCCATGAGTACTGGTCGCACAGTACTGCCTAAGCAGGTGTCGTTTCCAGAGAGGGGCACAGGGGTTGGTTTCTGAAGAATGGGTTGTGAGTGTCCCTGTACTTGGAAGAAAACAAATTTTCATCCAAGACACAGTATCACTGGTAAAGGCCCAAATGAGGAACGACTTAGGTATTCAAAAGTAGAGGAATTGGCACATAGACTACACACACAAATGATAACATTATGCAGCTATGACCATGTTTCGATGATATTGCAGTTAGGGGAAAGTGTACAGATAGCAACTTAAAGTGAAGAAATATTCAAAACTGTACTGAGTAATGTCAATTTCAGATTATGTGAGCATAGAATAAAAACATTTGGGGTAAAATACACTAGACTGAGCGATTACCAAATGGTGAGGTATAGTGATCCCCATTTTCCTCTTTATATATTCGTTTTCCAAATTTCATCTTAGTCTATTTTACTTTTATAATAGTGATATTTTATAAAATAGAAAAAAGAATGATTGATTTGAAAAATCAAAAATTTAAATTTTGAAATTTGAAAGAAATGTTTATGAAATTGCCCATGAGACAGATTGTCCTGAGATGCTTGTATTGATGCAGACAGGAGGTGAGAATCATTAACTTACCTAGCAGAGTATATCCCTTAGGAAAAGGAATGCACATACAGAGTTCTTCTGTGTTCCTCTAGAGTCCTTTTCTCTAAAATATTATACCAAACTTATCTCTTGTTTCTCATCCACTCTTAGACAGCCTTTCTTATCATTTTCCAACCAAACAATGAATAACTATGATGATGCACATATTCATATATTTTTTCCTTTCCTTAGAGAAGTAGTACATTTGTCATTTTATGGAAACTTTCTCAGTGCTTCCCAAAAAGACAGTGGAATAAACACAGAGCCAGCCCTGTCTCCGGGGGACTATTTACTCATATTTAAAGATCTGCAATAAAAAAATGAGCTAGTTATTTATGTATATATCTGACACATCTCCCTGGGTAGATGGTGAGCTTCTGGGACCTAGGAACAGCACTTGACTCTTCTTTGTATCATTTCAGCAACTAGTCCATAATAGATCATAGAAAAGCTGAATTTTAGATCTGCAAAGATACTAGAAATCATATGATCCCCTTCTGTAACTGAGGAGACTGAACCTCCTAGCAAGGAAATGGTTCTTTCAAGATCAAACAAGTTAATGGAACAACTGACACCAGAACCAATATTTTCTGATGTTCATCTGCATAGGAAAGAAGAAAGAAAGAAGTTAGATTTTTTGGTTTAGAAAAGATGGCATTTTTTCCTGAAATGAAAGCATGTAGAATCAAAGGTGATAAACATGGAGAATAATACAATACCTAATGGTGCTAAGCTAGGTTTTTGGGTAAGCTTCTGTCAAGATAAGATGAAGTATGAAAGATATTTACTGGAAGAAATAGGTGTGAAAAATAAAGAAGAGGAAGTGGTGAAAGAAAGGAAGGCCTTCAGATCGAAGTGAAAGTCAGATCTCTGAAGGAGATGGTAGGTTTAGGTGGGAAGCATCTCCAATTGCAGTACAGTTCCAGGAGATTGTTGGCTAGGTTGTTGGAGAGTGCTCAAGCCAAATTCAACCATTAAAGAGCTCCACATTTTGTGAGAATGGCCTTCATTAGCATCAGTGCAGTGTTCAGTCATTGGAGCAGCTGTCTGGAAGCATGACATTGATACATCTACTCAGTGGATCTGGAAGGTAGCAGCTGGGGCTGTCTGTCCGTGACACATCCTACAAGAGAAAATCTGGGTGTACATTTTCATGGCTACCCCAATAATTGGGGACTTACTATGTGCCAGACACCATGATTGTATATTTATATACATTATCTCATTTCATCTTCTGAACAACTTTATGGCATGGATATTATTATTTCCATTTTACTAATGAACAAATTGGGACTGAGAAAAAGTTAATAGCTTGTGTGAGATCACATATTTGGTAAATGACGGAATTAGTCTCGAAACATATGTAGTTGACACCCTCACACTACACTATATTGTCTGTTATGGCTACGGAATTTTGTGTAAAGACAGAGACCTGTGTCGAGTATTGCATATCTTATTAGTGTTAACCCACACCCAATTAATCTGAGAACTGTAAATATACTATACTCAGCATCAGGAATTTTCCAGCCTATACTAACTCAATACTTTACACTTGAAATAAAGTATTAGAGAAAGATAAATAACTGAAAAAAAATTATAACAAAAATTGCATTTGATGACTAGAATTAAAAATTAAGGATTCTACAACATTCTTCTTTTCTCAACTGTCTTAGTGTGTTATGCTCTTTCTATATGAAAGTAGAAGAAAATCCTGCTCATTCAGAGACTAGAAGCCTCTGCTCTCATCTGCCTCTGAACTACGTGTAGTTAGTGAATATCCCTAGATAAAAATAATTAAGTGGCTTGGGATTCCCATGAGAATGGTTCTCGGTTTTCTTCTTTCTAGTTCTGTCTTCTGCCTCTCTCTGTATTTAGGGAGTAAAAAGATGAGAAGTACAACAGATGCCCAAAATACATTACTATGATCACATGGTGTTTCAGAAATAAACGGACAACCATCTTAAGAAATAAACTTACATCAGAAGCAGATTAGTCAGTGAAAAGATCATGGAATTAACCAATCAAATAAAAAACAGCAAAAAAAACGTAAAAAACAAACAACATATTTTCAAAACCTGAATACCTGCTTGGGCATTTTAATGTCAACTGGTCTATCAGGTAAGATTATATATATATAATATATATATATATATTATATATATATATATATATGATTTGTATCACATTTAAGGCAAAAGAAGATTTCAAACATGTGTAATAAAGGTAACTAGAATAAAGCAGGTCAGGCAATAAGTGTGGTCCAAGGCTCCAAACCGCTCAACATGTCACAAATTCCGCTCTGTAAGGAAGCCATTTGCCAAGTAGGATTTGATCCTCGAAGTAGGCATCTCTGTAGAACTCAGAAGACGGGGTGATATTGGGAGGAAGTACAGCTAGAATAAAATAAAAGAAGAGAGTTTTGCTTTTTATAAATATGTGAATTTAGGCTTGTATGTATTTGGCAGCTTGTGAGATTCTATAGAGCTCTTATTTTTCCTGCCTACAGGTAGCTGGTTGGTGTTTTTATTTTGTTTGGTTTTGTTTTATAAAAAAAATACATTGCAAACAGATTCAAGTTTCTTTGTTGTTGTTGTTTTTTTCCCCACTTTTAGTACTGCTCACAAAGAACAGCCCTTGTAAGTTCAGTTGGGCTGGTAGTGACTTTAGCACCCTGCCGATGTAAACAGACTTCCCTGTTCCTTTTGCCATCAAAGAGAAGTAAAGCTAGTTGGTGTAAGGAGGAGAAAAGGAATGGTTAGCAACAGGATCTTTTTACCTAATCTCTGCTCATATATCCACTCCTGGAAACATGCAGTTCATATTATTTCTTTCTTTCTTTTTTTTTTAAAGAGAGAGAGAGAGAGTGTGTGTCTCAAGCAGGCTCAACATTCAGCACAGAGCCTGATGTGGGGCTCAATCCCACCACCCTGAGATCATGATCTGAGCCAAAACTGAGTCAGATGCTCAACTGACTGAGCCACCAGGTGCTCCCGTATTACTTCTTTTTAACAGAGTTCCAAGTTGGAATATTTGGCTCTGAGCCTCCTCAGCCTCATTCCTAAAGAAGCTTTCATAACCATAGTGGATTGCAGGTTCCTATGAAAAAATGAAATGAGATAAAAAAAATATGGAACATTATTTTGCCATAAAATATTCTACCAAAATTCTTGTCAGCTTTAAAATGCTATGATTGTTTTCTTTATTCTTAGCTTTGTGACATGTGATTGGCATGCAAAGAAACATTAATACGAAACTTTCCTATAAAGACTAGTACTGATGGCTAAATTTGAGGACACATAAACAGAAAGTAGCAGTTTTGATGTGGAGAGTGGATGAACAAGGACCATTATAATGAAAGTTCCTTTTAACTTAAGTCCTGTTTTAAATAGGTGCATCCTCTGAACCTGCATGTTAACATTACTGAAATCAGGATTGGATGTATGCTGACCGGCTGTTTTAAAAACTCTACCTTTAAAACGTTGCTGTGTAACAAATTAAATCCACATTTAAGTGATTACAGGAAGTGACTTTCTATATGATTAACATGATAATCTAATAGGGTTCCTATATTCTGATATTTTTATAACATAATCATAATCATTGGAAAACCTCATGGACTATTAGTAGTATATTTGTATTGTGCATTCAGTACTTGAGAACTTATTTTGAAGAGAAGGTTATTTCTATTTATGCAGAAATCTGACAGAGTTTTACTAATGACTTGATCAAGCATCCCAAGAAACTATAACAGGGTACATATTCCCAATGATGAAAATTGTACTCGATTTAAATACAAGATGAATATTAATAGGATGCTTTGTTCCCTTTCAGATACCTTCCCTGTTTTACTTTCTTTCTTGGGTCAGTGGTCTTTAAGCTGAGTTCTGAATCACTGGCACAGCCTTGCCTTTTATAAAATTATACATGAAATCCATACATATCCTATGAGACCCACTAGACTAAATTGTATTAATTCCCGTAGTTGCTAAATGTTCTTCCTCTTGCTATGCCGAATGCATTCAATTATGGGAAATGGGAATGCTTTAAAATACCACATTCTGGCGTGAAGTGTTTTGAAAATCTTTGGGGTACATTAGTTTGCCTTTAATAACAAGTCCAAAATTGTGCCTACTGGGCCTCTCCAGTGGAAACAAAGTCTGCACATTGCTATGAAAAACAGTGTTGTCATATGGCTGATAGCTGTCAAATGGAGACTAGCTCTGTAGCACGGGAGAGAGGATCAGGAGGAGGAGGAGGAGAAAATAGGCATTCAAAGGTGAGAACCACTTTTTTTTTCCCCCCGGAAGACATTTTTTTAAGACAACAAGAAGAAAGTATTTTATTTTCTGGTCCCACTCTCCCCAGGCTTTACAAAACGTAGATGCTCTGTTGTCAAGTTGGAAAATTAGAGCTATGATTACGTTAAAAAAGTTTTACTTGTCAGAATTTCTTCCCAGCATGTAAAACACCTCTTTGTAGTGTCTCATGCCACATTTTCACTTCTATAAGACATACCGTGGAGAACACCTTGTCCAAAAGAGTCAGCATCAATGCTTTTCATACCATGCCAATTGATTCTAAGAACTTTCTACTTCATTTTCCACTGGGCGAATCTTTGCTACTTTTTGGAGTATGACAAATGTAATTTCATTCTGAAATAACCAAAGAGAAACAGAGAACTAAAGGGATTTGGGATTGATTCTACAAGATAAATTGAAATTCAATGGACACAAGTGCCTGGTAATACGTTTATGGGTATACTAATAAAGTACAGTTATAAAAGGTCTGGCTAAAAATAAATAAATAGAAAAGTATGTCATGGCTAATCGTTGATAATGAATGAAAAATGACTGTTACTATGGTTATGTGTTAATGGAAAAAAAGAGCAAAATATGAAATAGGGAAGGTTTTTATCCAGCAGCTCTCAATATCTCAGTATCTCTAAAAGTTTTCTCTTAGAATAGTACCTGACCAAAGCCAACTTCTCATATAATTCATGGTCCCTCTCTTTTACTATTAAAATCTGATTATAAAAATATAGTATAATATATTATAAGGACCCTGGAAAGTAGGATAAGAAGTAAGACATTAGGTCAAGACCTGGTTCTGCTTCTTATTGAACATGTGTCTTTTGACCAGTGGTGTGCTAAATATCTAACTACTGACTCTTTGGGGGGGGGTATGTTTGAAATGTATGAATTCCTTGATTAAATAATCCTAACATGGCCAATTTCAAGCTACCAACATGATGTCACTTAATATAGAGTCGAGGAGAAATGTAGACAATTGGCTTTTGTAACCAGGTAGGAGCTGGCTTAATCACATTCTTGCCTTGGATAGGTATCACTCTTCTAACTCTTCTTTATTCTGTAAAACTGAAATAGTAATGTGTATCTCACAGAAAGTTCAGAGGATTAAATTAACAAACTACTAGTACCTCTAGATCATTGAAGAAATATTTTTAAGGTTGAAGGCCGGGGCACCTGGATGATTCAGTTGGTTAAGGCTCCAATTTTGATTTCTGCTTAGGTCATGATCTCACAGTTTGTGAGATGGAGCCCTGTGCCAGGCTCCACGCTGACAGCATGAAGCCTGCTTGGGATTCTCGCTCTCCATCTCTCTCTGCCCCTCCTCACTCTCAAAATAAATAAACATTTTTTTAAAGATTAAAGGTCAATGTTGAAAGTCCATTAGATTCCTAGTCCACATTTCAGTAATGTCCAGACAGAGAAGAGATATCAGTTGCATTTATGAGTACACAAAACTAGGAAGAATAGTTGGCAGAATGGAAGACAGATTGTGAATAAAAAAATTTTTCGTATGATTTGTAATGGCTATATAACAATAGAAAGTTTACCGATAACACTTATACATACACATGCATCTAAAAATTAAAACACATAAACAAATGAAGCAGCTCATTTTAAAGACAGGCTTAGGGGTTATATAAGACAGTTATTTTGACATGGTGTCAGCAGGGATTCCAAACTCAGACTAAATTGAGAAGGAGCTTAAGTCAGTTAAGGAAGTAAGAGTTTCTCTCCAATTAATAGTGGCCACTCACACCTGAACAATCTGTCTTTGGGTCTAAGTTCTGAACATTAAGAATATGACAGAAACGTGCAACACGGGAGGAGGAGATCAACCAGATCCAGATAAGACTTAAAAACATATATATTTTTTAAAATATATATATTTATATATATAACTTGAACATATATATATATATACATATATACATATATATATATGTATAGATATATAGAACTTGAAGAAATTGCAAATGTATAGCTCAGGAAAACAAAGATGCAATGAAAATGTGATTGCTACCATAAAATATGTGAAAGTTCATCACATATGTGCTAAAAAGTTTTAGGAAAATGAAATTTGCCTGACTGTAAGAACTTTCAAAAGATGAGATTATCTTTTTTGGGAAACTGGGCTCTCCAACATGATTGCTAATCAGATAGTGAATGGATGAGCAGAGGAGAAGAATCAGATTCAAGGCTTAGAAACATGGTTGTACTTTATGACATCAAGCTTTCTTTCAATTTTAAATTGTTATATTTTAGAGTTTCTGTGTTTAAAGATCAATGAGGCGGGGGGCAGGGAGAGCACTGCCTGAAGTCTAGGGGTGGGTGGCAACCTAGGAAACTTCCAATGTTCATTTGTCACTATAATTTCCAAAATGTTCAGAAGTCAGCATGAAAAATCAGGTGACTGAGGATGTGAGCCAAAGCCCCTCCCTTAGAACACCACATGGGAGATCTGGGCTGGCAGGGAAGGCAACAGAAAGGGAAGCGTTGCCATGAATAGAATTCTACATGGTGTGTTAACTATTATCTTCATTCAGCCAGTGACAGTTATGACATTGCATGTTAGTATAAAGGGCCTGGTTTTTATCTACACAGTGGTGTAGTCAAGATTAAGAGCCGTTTCAACATACACATGCAGATCTCTGAAAAATGATTCATGTTTGTTGACCATTTCCTGGTCTTTCTTATGAAGATTATTTTAAATTTCCCCAATGTAAGCTTATACTTTGAGCAGTACCTGACCTGGGTAAATAGCCTCTGATTGTTAGTCATCCATTATATATTTCAAAAGAATTGACATTTTCTGTTATTACTCTGCTTCAGAGTCAAACATTTCTTGGCTTCTTTCCTTCCCTAAATGGATATTGACAGCAGCTGGGATTCTTAGAATGAAGCCTTGGTACTCATAGAGCAAAGATGCTTTTTTCCCATTATCTTTTTATACCATATTCATTAGCTTTGGCTTAAGTCAGTCTTAAATTCAATTACTGGTTTCCTGAGGAAGAGGCATTGGTAACCTACAATTAGTGTTCAGATGTTTTATTTGCTAATCCCTTAACCTTGGTGTCTACATATTGCATTTTGCCCATGTTCTCAACAACTACCCTGAAGTGACGTGCAGATTTGTCTAAAACCACTGTAGGCATGGTCTTTGGGAGACTGCCATGGATTTTTTTTTATTAAGTTATTAAGGACCTGTGTCCCACGTCCTGGAAATTCTAAATGTCTAAATGAATACTTTTTAAACAGTTTTTATTTTAATTCCAGATAGTTAATAATACAGTGTCGTAGTATTTTCGGGTGTACAATATAGTAATTTAATACACTTGTGTGTGCTCATCACAAGTGTCCAAGTGCCCTCCCTAATCCTCATCACCTATTTAACTCATCCCTCACCCCCACTTCCCTCTGGTAATCATCAGTTTGTTCTCTAAAATTAAGAGTCTGTTTCTTGATTTCTCTCTCTCTCTCTCTTATTTTTTTTTCCTTTGCTTTTTGTTTGTTTCTTAAATTCCACATATGAGTTCTTAACTGGGACCTCTTTTAGGCTCTCTGTTTGAAGGTATTGGAAAAGATCGTGAGCATCCTTGATATTTGCTTATCTGGATATGTAGGAAGCCCGAAAATTACAATAAACATTATACGGGCATTAACCATTTGTTGCTTGTTGCCACTAATTTTGTGCTGATGAGCTTGTACTTGAGAGGGTTTTGTTAGTCCAAATTTATTGCTGGAATGTCTTTTTGATTGGACTATTTACATTGACAAGTGTAAACTTCTGAGCAGACAGCTTTTGGCAAAAGCTAAAGACTCCTTCCCTGCATCTTTCTGGTAGCCTAAAGCTTCTAATCCCTGTTATCAATGTTTAATGTGAAGGATTTGAGGGATCGCTCAATGTGAGCACACAGACCTGAACCAAGTGAAGAACCAAAATCTTGAACTTGAATTCTACCCCTTAAAGCCTTGCAGGAGTCCTTTATCTGACAAGTCAACTTTTATCTGGTGGGCTAAGCTTCCAACTCTACCAGTTTCCGGAGCCCTAGTGGGTGTTTTTCCAATTGTTCTGGATCTCTCTTTCTTGCCAAGTTGGGAAGCTTCTTTCTCCTCACTGATACAGGTTTTGTTAATTGGAATGGGTTGGGGAACCATGCTTGAGTTGGCAATCATAACTGCAGCAAAACTCTTTAGTCTCTTCCCATTACTTTTCTAGAAGGTCTTTTGTATCAGGGACTCTACTTTCAGGTGACTGGCAACCCTATCATCCACAGTGCTCAGAAATACTTTATTTTTTTTTAAACATCAGTTTTATTTTTTTTCAAAAAATTTTTTTAACGTTTATTTACTTTTGAGAGACAGAGCATGAGCAGGGGAAGGGCAGAGAGAGAGAGAGGCAGACACAGAATCTGAAGCAGGCTCCAGGCTCTGAGCCATCAGCACAGAGCCCAATGCGGGGCTTGAACTCACAGACCGTGAGATCATGACCTGAGCTGAAGTCGACCGCTTAACCGACTGAGCCACTCAGGCGCCCCTCAGAAATACTTTCTTGAAAGTCTTCAATATTTCAGTTAGTTACCAAATCATTGCTTGCCTTGTTAAGGGTGCTTCAGCGTTACCAGGTGGGAGTTTATATCCACCTCAGTGTCTTTCTTCCATTCCATTCATGCCTTTGACAGAATCTTAGGGATGGGTTCAGCCAAATTTTAAAGACTTCTTATTGCAGTGTTAAACAACCTTCTCTAGGATAAATTTTCTGAGGAAAATGATGTATATTTATTGAATGAATGAATGGATTGATGATGAATGAATTGTGCACTTTTAAAAAACTAGCATGCTTTATAGAACATCCTTTTCTTAAACTGTGCTCTACAGACTACATACAAATGAATCTTCCTAGATGCTTACTAATGTATACTGTAGTGCCTGTGGCAGGCAGCTTCCAAGATGGCTCCCAGTGATCTTTGTTTCCTAGTAGTCACCAAATTAATCATATTTAATAGAATACAGCAGAAGTGATGACAGGTCACTTCTAAGAATTGCATATAAAAGGCACTATGGGTCCCATCTTGGTCACTTAGCCCCTTTCTCTTAGTTATCTTGCTGTGTCAAAAGCCAGCTGCCATGCAGAAGAGCCCTGGAAAACCACATGTGGTAAGGAACTGAAGTCTTCTGGAAATAATGAATGAGGACTGAGGCTACCTGCCAACAGCCACATGAGTAGGGTATCTTGGAAAGAACTCCTCTGGCTCCATGCAATACTTCCAATGATAAAGTCCCAGTTGACAATGTCACTGTAACCTTAGGAAAGACCATATCCTGAACCACCCTGCCAAGTCACCTCTAGATTTCTGACCTCAGAAACTATATGAGATAATGAGTACTTGTTGTTTTATACTGCTAAGTTTGGGAGTAATTCTAATGGAGCAATGGATAACTAATACAAGTCTCATCATATATCTACTGAATCAGAATATCCAGACAGTAAAGCCAAGGAAACTTCACTCTTAGTCAACATGGCAAAATGATGGTAACTTTGCATATTGATATTGAAGAACTATAGTGTTATTAGTGTTTTTCTATTTAACTATAGACTCCCATTCTTCACTAATTTACTACTAAATATTCCCCTTGATCTGTTGACATGTGAATAGTTCCAGTTTCTACTCAATGGTTTCTGTACAGTGCCCAAGGATTTCCAAAATTGTGTTTGTTGTAACCATTCTGCTTGTCTCAATCTAGCTATTGAGAATGAAACCGTATTGAGTCGGTTGGATTTAGACATTTGTAGCTTCATGTGGTTTTTTGAAGGGCTCCTGAAAGCATGATTGCGACTACTTGCTCTGTATCTTTAAGTATAACCACCAAAATCAAAGAAAACTCTCTTTACCATCATTAGTTGGATGACTAGGAAATGTTCGATTCCCTTCTCTCCAGTCCACTTTTCTTTACCAGAGCACAGGACCCAACTCTCTAAGATCAAAGAACCTCTTTTCTTTTTTTTTTTTCAAAGCTAGCAAGCCATTAATATCCATGTCTGTATAGTAATCCAAATGAATATTTCAAAAGTGACTTGTATAATTAGCAGAATTTGCCAACAGTGTCAGTGTTCACTGGAGGACTGTCTGTAGGGGAGTTGGAGGAGCCTGGGGTGGCAGCCATAGGCAGTAGTGATTCAGGAGAGTTGCCTTCATTCCTCTGAATTGAGGCTGCTTTATTTTGGAATTGAACATGCCTTTTTTCCTTTATAAAACAGGAATTAATTAGAAACTATAAAGAGTCACTTTGTAAATTTTGAGCATTTTGAGAATGAATATTATCACCATCACCTTGGGTTTATAACCACACTGTAGAAGTTGAAAGTCCTATTTTATTACCCCCTTCCCCTCAACCCAGTCAGGGTTCACTCATGAAAGCGGAACCAATAGGAGAATAATAGAATAAGAGATTTATTATAGGATACTACACTTTTGTGGAAGGCATGAGAGAGGCAAGGGTCCACAAATTAAAGTTAAAAGATCTAAAAAATGTTAACCAGCACTCCTGGAGCACTGGGATAGGTCGACAAGTCAGCTTGCTGCCAGAGTGAGACTAGGAAGGGGGACCCGTGGAAAATCCCACAAAGAGTTGGTGGCTCCTTGTACCTATTGCTGCTCTGAGTTCACAACTAAGTGTCAATATGCTTATGGATGCTGTTGGTCAACAAGTTCAGAAATTAAGAAGAAAGCTGAATATGAAGTGAGGAGAGTGAGGTAAGGCAGAATATTCCAATACTTAAGCATCAGTTTGTCATTGCATCTGACCCCCAAATCCTTAGACTAATATCAGATGCTTCACTCCAGCCTACCTAGCCTCACGCATACTCTCTTTTGGAGTACTTTAATCTAGATCCACATAGGGAAAGAGATTCTGGGAAACACAGTTCCCAATGTAAGCAAAATGACAATAGAACAACCCAGTATCATCACCTCCCCATCAAAATATGAAACCATCATGTTTATTTTGAAATTTGTGATGTAAGATGTAAAGTAGGAGTAAGAACACCAGCTTTAGTGTCAAGAGACTTGGACTCTACTTTATCTCTTTCTTAACTAATTTCATGAGTTCAGTCTCCTTAACTTCCTTTCCAGGCCTCAGTGTTCTCATTCTTTTAAAAATACATAATGGTAGGGTAGGGGAGCAGCAAACCAAGGAACTTTGAAATAGCTTCTATCCATGATACTCTATTATTTCTAACCAGATACGCTTTTTCACTTCTAGCTCCTTAATTCTATGGTTCAAAAATCAAGTCATATCTAATAGAGTTCTGCTTATTTTTAAAATACTTATCTTCCATTAAAATCTGCTCTCTCCCTATAAAAATCATCTGCCCTTAGTTGTATATCTAGAAGCAAAACTACATTGGAGGCTGTTCTCTTTTATTGTGTCTTAAACATATTATGGGACCAGAACTAGATGTCTCAAAGAATTGTGTATGACTCAGAAGTCTAGAAGTATATTCACCTGTGCTGTACATTGTAATCATATGAGGACATTTTTAAAAATACTGATTCCTGAAATTTAGCACCAGAGATTTTGACTTAATTGATCTGGAGTAAAACTCTGGTGTCATTATTTTGCTATCCAGGCAATTCTAATGTCCAGTCAGCATTGAGAAACACTAAATTAGATGCTCTGATAGCAATAAAATTTAAGACTCATTTTACCCAGCAATGGCTGTTGTTAAAAACATCCATTTTCAAAATCAAGCTCTATGATTCGCTTCTGTGTAACTGGAGGTCTGAGATTTTTAGGAGAGAATAGTCAGTAGATCTGCTATGTGCTCTCCACACTATAGTGGATCTGGGTAGAATTATTTACCAATAGATATAATACACAATAGAATTGAGAGGATCCAAGTCAACACTATGAAAAAATTATGTATTAATTTTTAATCACTAAAAAAAACAAAGGATTCTTACCCCTGTCTTCTCTTAGTTTTGCTACTGTTTCTTTTTTGTCTTCAGTTCATTTTTTGTGCCATCATATTTGCAGATTCATGCCTTGGAGAACACTGCCGAATTGAAAGTTTTTAGTTCTTTTGTACTCTGTGCTAAGTACCCATGGAAGGTCTGCAGGTGGTTTAGTAGTTGAGATCTACAATAAACTGAGCACCATTTTCTGCCCTTCCTCTTTCTTTTCTAGTGTCAATAAAGACAGAGCTCTTGCCTCATAATACCTTCTTTTATCTTAGTCAGACGAAGTCATAAGGATCTTGATCTTCATGGCAGTATTTCGTTCCTGGCCCCACTGGCCTCCTTGGTTCAAGTAATCACACCTTAAGTAACTAGTCTAGCTTTAGCTCAGGTTCTAATAAATCTTCTAGTCTTGACTCTCTGCACATATGAGGATGACAATCTTGTTAACATAAACTTGAGGAAGAAGAAGCAATTTTTTGGTATCCATATACCAAACATGTTTCTTGAGAAATAATAAGCTCATTTTATTCTCTTTTTCTTTTCCTTGACTTGCTTTATTTATTTATTTATTTATTTATTTATTTATTTATTTATTTAGAGTGTATGCCTGCACATGGGAAGAGGGCAGAAGGAGAGAGAGAGAGAGAGAGAGAGAGAGAGAGAATCTTAAGGAGGCTCCATGCCCAGCTCAGAGCCTGACATGAAGGTGGATTTCAATATGGTGAGATAATGACCTGAGCTAAAACCAAGGGTCAGAAGCTTAACCAAGAGTCAGAGGCTAACCAGCTACCCCTCCTTGGTTTTGTTTTAAGAATTCTGTCTTCTCTCATAGTGGTGGGGCAAAAACAAAGTATGCAAAAGTTTATGGGATTCAAATTGATAATGTTCATGTATGGAAAGCTTTTCAGTCCTTTCAAGTGGTTTACCTAATTATTCTTAAACTCTTAATGTTCTGAAAATGTAGAGGTTGCATTATGAGAAGATGACCAAATATGTTACCACCCAATATGTCACAACACATTGTTATGAAGATGGTTATTAGAAGAAAAGTATCTCTATGTTTACCTCTTTTGGGACTCATACCTAGGAGGTTCATCTGGTCAGTACCATCGATTCTATTTTAAATCTGACTCTATGCTGAGCCAGTGGACCAGCCCATCAGAATCATTTGGTAAAGTGAAGTAGAGCAAATGATTATAATTACTCATAATTAACAAATACCATGATCTGTCAAGCCTAGGTCCAAACATTTTACACACATTGTATAATTAAAAATTTAAAACAATCCTATTATGTAGATACTCTCATTATACTCTTTTTACATATCGAGGAGCCTATCCAAGACACATTAAACAGTCATGTAGCTGCAAAACGAATCTGCAAAGACTGCATTCAGTGCCCAAGTTCTTAATCAATTCATGCCACCATTAATTTATTTCGTCATCCATCCATCAATCCATAAAAAGATGTGCTGCCTTTGAAAGTCGTGATAAACAGTCTACTAAAATGTCCAGGATATTTTTTGTTTGGTCTTCCAGATTCTTTATCTTTCTCTGCTCTACTTCTGGCCACAGAAGGCCAAACCATGCAGTTTATAACACCTAAGTTCCCTTTCTCAGTAGTCCTCTTAGATTTAACTAACAAAAAGTTCTAGCAGATGAGACTGTGGAAGACAGAAGTCCCAAGTATTTCTTCCCCATTTGCCCTACTTTAATGTCTTGCCTCTGGGCACAGCTGTAGTCTCCCACGACTGATGCTTTGTCTAGTTTTTCTTTATCTACAGTTCCAATTCTCAGCAAATATCTGTTGACCTATGGACTTGTGTAGTTCAGTCTGAACTGTCTTATTTAAAAATTGCCAGCATTTTACGATTGGGTGATTTGACACACATACAAAAAATTAGTATTGTTGCTTTTCTTGAAAAATTAGTGTTCTGGCAATACAGAGTCTGACATTACCTGAAGGTGAAAAGCAGCTAGGCTGATTCGAATCCATGTTGTCTCTCTCAACTCTACTACTTTGTCAGGGCCTAATAGCTAGAGTCATTGAAGATTGCCACCCTGCTCTTGTCAGTTGGATTGGCCATTTGAATTGTACAGCCGGAGCAGCCATTGTTCTCTTCTGATATTTGGAAGCAGAATGAGAGAATGTTGAAGTTGGCAGAGAGGAATATGGGCTAGAGACCGTGAAGTTCCCCACAGATGGAGAAAAAAGCTTGCTTTCCCGTCTTTCTAGTTCCCGATTCCAGTTTGTTCAGTTACAAAATCACACCTCTGAGTCATCCAATGGAAAACATAAGGTTTTACAACCATAAGGAATTCAGCATTGTTTCAAGGAGAGTTTGCTTCTGATTATTGAAGTAAAGTGTTGGGTATGAAGAGCATAAATTTAGGACAAAGTCGTGAATACAGATCATGGTTTTCTGAATTGTATAAACAAAAGCCTAAAATTTAAACATTTAAAAATATTCCTTCAGGATAAATAAAAAAAGTTTGGTGTTTTCCCCTGAGTACTGGAAATTTGTTAGATTGGGTACTTACAACAATACTGTAATGTGCAACACTTAATAGATTCTTAAATGCACTGTGCCCCACTATTTCCCAGGCTTTGTAGCTTCCTGTTAGTACTTTTCATTAACCTGTACTTACCTCTTTTTTGTTTTTGGTTACACAAGTGACAGGAATATTCACCTTCTTTTTAAAGTTAAGGCATGGATTCCAGTTGTATATAAAACAAAGAAAGAAAGGCAAAACAAAATCTCAAAAATATTATTTTGCATCAGGGATGAGATCCCAATTACTGCAAGACAAGACTCTTACCAACATGTTCCTTTTAAATATGTTCTTTATGGGGAAGAAAGCAAGAAAAATAGGGCACAGGGAAAGAGTATAAAATTTGCTTCACTTTTAGTTTTACTTATATTTGTCTCCCACCAGAGACTATAGAATTCGAAGTTACTCTAAATTCTTGTAATTCCTTAAAATGAAAATTGGTTTGACATTTTTCTCTTTGGGAAGTCTTTCCTAATCTAGCAGTTTTTAATGAAATAAGCAGCAAACAGCAGACTTGGGTGTTGATTTGTTTTGATTAACATATTCTCCCCACTATAACTTCTCACCTCCTTTCATTTCATGGTAAATACTTTCACAAATGACTCCTATCTAACATTTCAAACCTCAGAGCTGATACGAAAGGCAAGAGAAGTGAATGACATGCTGAGTAAGCCAGAGTAGTCTCAGTAATTTGCCGTAGATATGATAAAGGAAAAAACTTTGCTTTATTCTCAGGTACCTCTCAGTTCTTTAGAGCAGAGTAAATATTACGTGAACCATACCATGAAATGGAATGAGGTGTGATGACTGGAGTCCCATCAGAAGAATTGTGTGAAATAAACTATATGACAAGAGTCCTTAAATATAAGAGCAAAACTGACATGGCCGTTTGGTAGCTGATCAGTGGTGAGTGTGTCTCTTCATTACATTTGTTTTTTATCATTATCATTATTATTATTTATATAATCATTTATCTATTAGTATAATTTTTCTGTTGAAGAAAATTAATGTCACAAACCAGAATGCCTTGCTTAATTTGTACCCAAGCCAGTGCCAGTCAATATTCGTAGAATTCCCAGTGCCCTGTCAATGCACTTCAACCCTTCCTTGTTGAGTCTTTCTTAATTGACTCCACTGAAGCAAATCCAATTTCTGCTCTCAGTCCTTGTACACATATGTGAAGACTGCTAAATTTAAACTATTTCTGCTCAATTTTGTGCTGTCAACTCTTGACACACCAGACAGAATGAGATCACCTGAATTTGCTTTATGTCTTATTTTAAGATCATTTAATTGGAATGATTTTGTGCCATTGTTTCAGGATAGCATTAAAGTGATATCCTAGAGGTGAAAAACAAATACATTATTCGACTCCATCATCCAGTCTCTCTGAAACCACCTTCTTTGCTTTGTCTGCCTGATTTGATTTATATATGAGATATAAGTGTCAATAACTTGTTTTTGATGGGTGCAATACTGCCAGGAAAATGGATATAGTTGAACATTAGGCTATAAAGAGGGGCATGAAATATAATTCAGATGGGCTTCATGACACTTGTCCCTCATATGACACACATTCTTTTCATTTCCAATTTCACTGGAACAAGCAGAAAGAACGGTTTCCAATCTGTCCCACCTCATAAAAATAGACCTGTGTTTAATTCTTCAGGACCTAAAATTATCCTTTGGATATTGTCAGCCAATCATCCAAGGAAAACGTTCCTAGCCAAAGGAATAGAAATCTTCTAGGTATCGAGATGGCTAAAATATTACTGTTATCTTGTCGTTAATGATTGCACAAAATATTACAGAAAACCAAATGTGATGATAATAGTGAGATAGTCTGGCACCTCTATCTTTTTTCTTTTGTTAAATTGTGCAGTAGTATATTGCAGTTTGCAAATGTAGCATTTTTGAATAGGAGAACACCTAATCACAGTCTTTTTTTTTTTAAATATAGTAAAGGAACTGTGTTTGTCAAAGCCCAAAGCCTCATTATTTATAACCAAAGATCTTACAGGAAAGATGTTAGTTTTATTTCTGATTATAGTGGATGATGGCTCAGCAAGCTGGATTATAAATGTTATATTTCTAAAACATAGCAGCTTGATAGAAAATCAGCTGCCTAAATTTTAACATTTGGATATTTTCTAGAAGCTATTGATTACATCACATCAAGACTGTTTGAATAAGCTAAATGTCCCTACGGAAATTATAGTGTATTCTTCAAAAACTTAGGAATTGAGTCAAGAATGATTTTTAGTTTAAGTGTACTAGGAAGAAAATTACACATCATCTATTTTTTTCAGAAGTTCTATTAGAGAGATAGTAAGGTTTGTAATTTTTCTGTCCTAGCCTTTGGACAAATTGAACCTGCATCATCTCTTGCATGTTCTATATATAATAGTTAATAACTACATAGTTTAAAATTTTGCAAAAAAAACAAAAGAACTCAAAATGAAGCATATTCTTTTGGACTTACTCAAAGGTAAGGTACTTTATGTTTATATTAAAGCTTTTACATTTTCCTTCTTCAGTTCATGAGTGACTTCTAAGAAGGTACATCCCATGAATTAGGGTCAATAGACCAACCACATGTATGTTTCTGTGTAATCAAAGACCCCTGTTTGGTATAGTCGTTGGACTGAAAATCAAGCACCAACAACATTAAGAGAATTGTCAACTAATGACTAATGTCAGTGGAGCTATATGATTGTTGATGGATATTTAAAATATATTTTAATTACAAAAAAAAATTGAGTTGCACTTTTCTCCCCTTTAAACTGTTCAGCCATTAACAAGAGAAACACGTAGCTGGGATTAATATTTACACAAGTTTTGTTCTTTCATAAAGATCGTAGCTGTTGAGAACAGGGACGTTCAAGAATAGGATATTTTCTAAATAGCATTTGGCTTGATTTCTGTTGTCTGTTAGGATAAAGATCAACTGGCTGTTTACATGACCAACTGCAACAGCGAGGATGTGAATTTGTGTCTCCTTACTCCTCAGAGTTAATTTTCCCCCAACTTCCTTCTTCCCTAATGGCAGCTTGACTGACGCAAAACATAAGCAGTTTATCTATATTCTCAGAGATTCCTTGAGTAGACAGATAACACCACAGTGAGGAATCCTTAGTTCTGCCAAGCTTGGAAGTCTAATGCAGACAAAAAGAATTTCTTTCTACAAAGTCTTAGAAATCTTAGCAGACAAGAAAGGATTAATATGAGGAGAAGTAAAGGGAATAAGAGACTACTGATATTTCTCAGTACTATGTTAGAAGCAGAGGCAGATACTGTGTTAGAAGGTTTATGTATACTGCTTGATTTGGTTTTCAGCAGAATCGTAGGAGTTAAGTTTTACTAGTTCATTGTGAAAATGAAGAAAATGAAGCCCAGAGAGGCAAAATAATTTTCTCAAGGCAATACAGTGAGTAGCCAAAGTCATCTGATTCTATTCATAAGGATAGTGTCCATGAATATTTTCTATTATACCATACTGTCACACAGTTTATGAAGATACACGTTTCTCAAACTGCAGTGTGAGGACATTGAAAACTAGTGCATTTTATGAATACGTAAGATAAATTTGCTTTATCAGATCAGTGTGAATACTTTTGGTACTAAGAACCTCATCACAATACCCATTTCCTTCATTCATCCTAGAGGTCAGTGTCCTTGTCATTTGACTACATTGCTTTAGCTTCACTAGCCTTTTTCTTTTCTTCCACTTTCTGTGTTTTGTTTACCTACTTTTTGGCTCTTGTTAACAACCATTATAGGACACTTAAAAATTAGGAATGTAGAATAGTGTTACTTAATGCTAGGCAAAAACGATATCTGCATTAATGGATTGCTTTTACCTATAGATTCCTTTCCTCTCTGGTGAATTTGAATTTAGAGCAAGATTCCTTTGGGGCCCATCTCTACACATGTCATCTATATGTTCTAAAATTTATCCTATGTACTTATGTTCATAATCTTCAGAGTTTTTGCAAGTCTAACAGTGGATTGTCTTAGTCCTGCAGGCACATTAAAATTGAAGTGGAACTTCCAAAAATGGCTTTTTTTTGGTACTGACATATGAAATCAACAATGGTTGCATAAGAGTTCCTCAAATTCCAGCCTGAGTTGGCTGTCACGCTTACAAAAATACCTTGGATAATTGGTTCCTGACCTACTTGTGCTTATGAGCAGTCAGATGAAGCATCATTGTCTATCTATAAGTCAGAATGCTCCGCTGTCTGATTGCTCTTGTTGAAAGGACAACTAGGTAACCATCCTTTGTGATTAGACTATTAGACTGAAAAAGATGAAGTGGTACACAAAAATAAGTATAAATATGGTATACAAGTAGCTACAAAACTTTTAATGCCAGTAATTATGGTAATGTTCGAAGAGGTTGCTGTCAATACTACTCACATGCTAAATGTATTATCTATTGGAATCTTGACATGAGTTTCCTGTGCATGGAGGCTCTCAAAGGCCAAATTAAGCTCTACATAATTACAAATCTCCCTCTTCCACTGCCTCACCAACTTCTTGATGAACAGTGACATTTATTATCTGGTAATAGTTTTTGTTGTTGTTTTGTTGTTGTTGTTGTTTAAGAGAGAATGAGAGAGAAAGAGGTAGGGACCTCTGTTTTCCCTCTTCTTCCTTTCATTTTTTTTAGCAATCACCTTTCAAAAAGAAGGAAGAGAAGAGGAGGAGGAGGAGGAAGAAGAAGAGAGAACATGTTTAGTATCCATAATTTATAAAGATATGTAACTGATCCAGAAATTGCAGAATTTCATAAAGCCAGAAATGAAGCATTTTGAAAGTCTTTTTTATAGAATTTCTTTACTTATTTTTTAAATCTAATGACTAAAGTTTTTTTTTTCCTTCTTCTAGAGAGTATTTCAGAATATGACCCCTCCTCCCAACCCACCAAAAAAGGGTATGTGTCTTCCATGAGCTTTCTAAATCATCTGGTTGATATGGAATGATCCATTTGTATCTACTATGAGGTACCCGCTCATAACTGGGACAAGGGGAGAGAAGTAGGGCACAATGAGGTAGTCGCCCCTAATTTATCATGCTGTCAAGCACTGTAATCAGAAGAAATTATGGAGACCAAGATTAGGGAAATAATGCATTTTTAATAAATAAAAACTGTGCTTTGATGTGGCACACAAAGTAGAGACAACTATGTTTTTTTTGACCTGGAATAGGTGTGCAGAATTTTCACTGTGATGTTCTAAATGTAATAAGTAATCTGAGAATAGGAAAGAAACTCAGTGTTTATCTTCTCCAAAGTCACTGGATGAATGCACTTCAGAGCATCATGAAGATTTCTGGGTAAAATCTTGCTTCTACATAAGTCTAACCAAATTAGACAACTTTTCACTTTTGGATGGCTTTGATTGTTATGAAGTTCTTTTCATGGTGAGCGCAACTTTTGCTTTATGATATTTTTGTACATTGCCTGTTGGACTATGTTGTACATAGTCCCTCTATGTCTTGCAGTCCAATGGTTTCTCAAGGTAGACGACATTTCTCTTAAGTTGTACCGGAGGTTTAAGAACACAGGTGCTGTTGGGGATTACTTGTAATATATTAGATTCCTGACAAACTAGAAATAGATTTATATCTGCTGCTAATATATAGGCTATTTTACATTTTTACCTTGAGATATTTTTTAAGTTGATGATATCAAGTGTCTTGGCCATTTTCATGTTGCAACTAGAGACATAGTTTAACTAATTTTTGGTACAGGTAATTAAATAATTGTCTTTCAGGGAAAGTTTAAATTTTGTGGTTTAGGGACATGGAATAACCTTTGTTTAAAGATTCAGTTGCCATGTTCATACTAATATGTATATATATAAAATCAGAGTTTCAATGGCCACTGTGCTTCTAAAAGGTTATGTATCTTTTCATTAGAATCACACAATTAATTCTGATTTTTCCTTTATATTTTCTAGAATCATTTCCCTTTGTTATCAAAAGCCTCATATTTCTTCCCATTCTATTTTTTAGTGTATAAAATAATGAAAATTTATTCTTTGCTTCATCCTAGCATGCATTGCCACTTCCATTAGCATGTATCAATTTAATGTGATTTTATGGTTTTCTAATGCATGTATATTTGTTGATATCCACTATTAACACTAATTGAGTGATTGTTATCATTTATTACCTTAAATCCTATGCTGCTGATTTATGTGACTAAGAAATTAGCAATAACCAGGTCTTATTCTAGCATAAATTTATATTTTTAAATTAGTAAATATAAAGATGATAAAGCCCAAATATGTTAGTGAAAATTTCACTTTTCCTGCACTGAAATGTATTATTAGACCAAAATTCAAACTCAGATGGACTTAGCACTGGAATTCCTTCTGCTTGAATGTTTTTTCCCTTAATTTCCTTGGCAGTAGTCAAAATATTATTTAAAATGTCTGATTTAACATGCTTGGTTACTTTCCTTTTATTATTACTTTACTTTCTTTTCCTTCTCCTCTTGTGCTCAAGGAGGATTAAGGATTAAGAATATCACTCATTAATGCTTGTGTTCCTTCCTTTAGTTATCCACTCATATATTCAAACAACAAACACTATTTAGTAGCTACTGCATGTTAGGCATTAGATGAACTAGCGTCTTCCCAGTCCTCAAAGAGCTATCAACTCACTCTCCTATAGCATGCATAGGTACGGGCCAAGCCTTAGTCATTGCTTCTGTGAGCCAAGATTTGCTTTAGAACAGTGCCCTCTTAGGAGTACCCAGGTGGTCCTGTCATTTAAGCGTCCACCTCTTTATTTCTGCTAAGGTCATGATTGCACAGTTCGTGGGTTTGAGCCCCGCATTGGGTTTCGCGCTGACATCTTGGCTCCTGCTTGGGATTCTCTCCCACCCCCCTGCCACCCTCCCTCAAAATAAATAAGTAAACTAAAAAAAAAAAAAAAAAAAAAAAAAGAACAGTGCTTCTTAAATCATAATGTGTTCACCAGCCACCAGATGATATACTTAACATTCAGGTTCTGATTCACTAATTCTGGGGTGGGCCTGGGATTTTGCATTTCTGATAGACTCCTAGATGACACAAATGCCCTTGGCCTGGGGAATGCACTTTGGGGGTCAGAGCTTTAGATTAGAGAATAGATCTGGTTCCTTTGAACTGATTTGTCTGTCTACCGTAGAATCAAGACATTGCTTCTGTAAATAAAGGTAATTTTGACGGAACCTAAACCCCAGGCACATTATTTTTGCAATTATGGAATTTGTCTTCTTCATTTTTATGGCATTTATCACACTGTAATATCATTGATTACTGGTACCTTATTTACTATATTTAATTTCCTTGAAAGTGGCATTAAATTATAGTTAGGTTTATGTTTCTACCATCTAACGTGGTGTTTACTGCTCCATGATTATTTGATGACTAAATGTAGTAGTGGGTAACACTGTCAGGGGAACATCTATTCTTACTTTTGACTTCTTTTCCTTATTGCCTAAGGGTAAGAAGGAGCCTTTTTCCTGACACATTGTTAGTAGGTTCATTTTTCCACTCTGCCTAAATTCAGCTAGCCATCCCAAGGAGTGGAGTGTTCAAAACTGAGTTAACCAGTATTGGTTTTGATGTGACATGAAGAGAGTGGCAGGATTTTAAGAAAGGGACAAAACAAGTCATATGTCCCAGATAAGATAAACTGGGAAATGAGACAAATATTAGAATTGGCAAGTGTAGGGATTCCTAGATGGCTCAGTTGTTTAAGCATCCAACTCTTGATTTTGGCTCCGGTCATGATCTCATGGTTTATGGAATTGAGCCCCAATGTAGAGCCTGTTTAAGATTCTCTCTCTCCATGTCTATGTCCTTCTCCCACTCTCTCACAATCTCTCTAAATACATACATACATACATGCACATATACATGCATACATACATACATACATACACACATACATACACTTAAAAAAAAAAAAAAGAATTCCCAAGTGTCTGGAGTAGGGTGGCTAAAAGCAAAGACCAGCGCCAATGGAAATTGGGGCAGGTGACAAGGTGTGTTAGAGGCTAGTGTCCAGAGATACTCCCCTCGGGAAAAAGTACAATGAAGAGAGGTCATTAGCTTTGCTAGAGGGATCCGACCCTTGCCTTCTTATCCAGTCCTAAATTGTAGTGTTAGCACTGGTATGGGGGCCAACGTAGTGGGAGCCATGGAAAGTATGTTGGTAAGTGTTTAGGATTCTACTTGACCTTGAATATTCAGAACCCCAGACAGATTCTTGTTCCAATCAGACAATGGCCTTATAAATTTCTTATGAGAGTTTACAAGAGTAGTCCAGTAATCATTTTGGCTTCAAGGATAATAATAATGGTAAACATCTATATACTGCTTCATTGAATAGGTACAATTATGGGACTGCGGAAGTAAAAGAAGTCTTAAGAGTCAGTAATGAATGCTTTCTTTGTAAGGCACACAGCTAAATAATGGAAGAAAAATAGCAACATGTAAGACAGTTAATGCATACCATCTTTCTCCTTTGAAGATTTCATAATAATATTAGTAATTACACTTACAGCTTACTAGGTGCCAGGGTTTTTTTCCTACTTCTTTGAATCTGTTAATTCATTTAGTCCCTTTGAAAGAGATACTATTATCACCATTTCATAGATAAGGCAATAAAGGCACAGCATATTTGGATAGTTTGCTCAAGGTTATGTAATATTGAGTATTAGAACTGAGATTTTGAACCTAAGTAGCTTGATTCTAGGCTCTGTGCTCTGAACTACTACATGCCACTGTTAGTCACAAAAATGATTGTTTCTCATAAAGTTTACATGTGAACAACATACACTTACTTAAAATTGATTTATTTAAATAGAATTGAAAAGCTAATGCAGTTCTCATTGAAATTGTGTAAACAAACTTCTCTTTCTTGGTGCCTAACAGTGTATCATATATGCAAATTGTAGAATGGTTGGTGAGAAATGCCACAAAAATCTTATCTATATCTGTGCAACACATTCCATGATGATTCTCTTAATATTCTGAAGGAAAAGAAAATGTGAGCAATCCACTAATTCATAAGTAATTGAGCAGTTATCCAAAGAGTATCTGGTAATGGGCTGACCACTCTGTGATCTCTGGAACTGAGATTCTCTACTTGGCTGTCTCTTGTTTAGCGATCTGATCAATGGTTAGAACAATGAAAGAAGAAAGATTTCGCACTCTTTCAGGGAATTCAAAGCTAGAAAGGGTGGCTATTAGTTTAGATGATAGTTGTGTGCCTGAAAAACATCATTACCAGGTAGGAACTATGGGCCGAAACTAATAAAATGAAAATTTACTGGGTTATTGTAAACTCTTGTTTATTGCACATTTACAGGATAGAGAAATTTATGGCAAAAATTCCTGTGGTTTTATTTGACTACCTGCTCAATATGAGCCAATATAGTGTTAACAGATGCTTAAAAAAGTTAATGCATTCTTAAGCTGCATTAATAGAGGTAGAGAGTCAAGTTCAAGGGTGGTAATAGTTTCACTATAATCTGAACTGCTCAGACCGTGTCTTGAATATTATATTCAGTTCTGTAGGCTGCGTGTTAAGAGTTGCTGAAAAGGTGGATTATACCTAGAGGCTGACTAGAATGTTGAAGAAATTGGAAACCACAGTGTTTAAGAAATTGGACTCGTCTAACCTGAGGAAGAAAATGATAAGGCCTAGTGAAAGTTCAAATTTTAAAATGCTTTCCTTTTCTTAAAGAGAGATGCTAATATGATACAGTTCTATAGAGAAGCATATCCAATAGGTTAGAAGTTAAGGGATTAGGTATCTTCTTACGGCTGTAGCAGAGAAAAGGTAGAATAAGACACCTTGAAAATGATGTGGAGTGGGAAGAATAAGTGATCACTGAATAAAAATTCTTTTTTTTTTAATAGGAGTTTTTGGCAGCACCTGGATGGCTCAGCTGGTAAAGTCCTCAACTCTTGATTTCAGCTCAGGTCATGATCCCAGGGTTGTGGGATTGACCCTGTGTAGGGCTCTGCCCTGAGCATGGAGCCTGCATGAGATTCTCTCTCTCTCTCTCTCTCTCTCTCTCTCTCTCTCTCCACACCCCCGTCCCTCTCTCCCACTCGCACACACACTCTCTCTCTAAAAGTAAGTAAAAATAAAATAAGAAAATAAAATAGGAGTTTTTATTGTAAATGTAATAGTGCTCAATAAGAAGACTGAAAAACAATTTGGAGGGTATTAAATAAAAATTAAAAATTCTCTTCCCCCTCAGAATCCTTGTCCTATTAATTACCACGTGGCTGATATAACCATTGTTAACACTTTCTTGTACGTATTCCTAAAAATATGTCTGTGCACAGTCAAGATCATACAGACAAAAAGAATAGAAATATATACATGTACAGTTTTTTTAACACTAAAAGGATCATACTGTATATAGTTTTCTGAAGCTTATGTTTTGAATATATCTTTTCCTATCAGTGAAATGAGACCTGGTTTACTCTTTTAAATTGCTTAGAGTTTCTTAATTACACAAAGTCATATTGTTAAATATTTAGGCAGTTTTCTTTTACATCATAGTGATTAGGAGCTTGAGTATAGTAACCAGCCTTTTACATATAGCATTTATTTTCTTAGTCCTAATTGCTCGCATTGCCAGTCTAATTGCTAGAGCAGTGAGGTTTGAATGGTTTAAGGCTTTTGAACTATTTTATGTAATTAATCTCGACAAAGATTGTAAAATTAGACTTCCACCAACAGTGTAGAAATAATTCCATATATCTCCATGTGGTCAATATGAGACAATATGACCAAAGGTTTATCATTATTTATTTATTTTTATTCATTTATTTTTTAATGTTTGATAGAGGCAGAGAGAGAGCAAAAGTGGGAGAGAGGCAGAGAAAGAGGGAGACACAGAGTATGAAGCAGGCTCCAGACTCCGAGCTGTCAGCAGAGTACCCGATGTGGAGCTTGAACTCACTCACTAACTGTGAGATCATGACCTGAGCTGAAGTCGGATGCTTAACCCACTCAGCCACCCAGGCACCCCTATCATTATTTTTATAGTTTCCAATCTGATGGTTGAAATAGGGCATTCTGTTTTGATTTCTATGAAGAGTGAAGTTAAGCAGCATTTATTATGTTTATTATTCACTTGTGCTTACTCTTGTGTTTGTTCTTTTGTGAATTTCCATTCATGTCCTTTGTCTGTTTTTCAGATTGTCCTATTTTTCAAAACATTGAATAGAATTTCTTTAAGTATTAAGAATTCTGACACTTTTATAAATAATGCACATAGTTTTTCTCTCCTAATATTTGACTTTTAATTTATATGTAGTTGTCATATTAGTGGCCTCCATTCTCTTTATATTTTGGTTTTGATTACCAGCAAAAAGGAAGAAAAGCTAAAAATAATATTCCATGAAGGAAGGCAACTGATTAAGGAAGCCATAGTCTTCCTTGATTTCTCAATAATACCTACTCTTTCCTGGGTATCGAGATATCTGAAAAAAATGAACTCTTAAAAATATTAATCCAATTTTTAAATATATTTGATGAAGCAAAACTCAACGAACATCTTTAAAATTATTCTAGATATTAAGGAAAACTTTACAAGATAAAATTCTCTAAGTTGCTTTTAAGAATTAAAAACAACGATCATCCTTTTGTTCAGTAAAAGTCAACTTGAGATATACTTTAAAATCATAGCTTTAACCATATAGACAAAAAAGGGTGAGTTGATATTTTTTTCGATTTAAAGTTTATGCTGTTCATTTTACGTTGACATGTGTGCATGAGTGTGGTGTTTATGTGTTTGTGCGTGCGTGGGTGTGTGCATGCGTGTGTGTGTTGGCTTAAATGTATGAATTTTTATTTGTTTTGACTTTCTTATCCTGTGCCTCTGGGTTAATACCTGTTGGGTGTTAGAACATCAAGGCACAACCGTAAATATCAGCATTTGTGTGCTGCCTAATTTATGTGTGATCGTTAACTTATGTACCTGAAGTTTCTGGCGGATTGTGGCCAAAGAATAATGTATAAATTGAAAGGCTTGCATTAAACTGCGAAGGAATAGGACAGTGCCAATGGGAGCACTTTGTTCTCCGTTCTCCATACTAATGCTGTAATACAGAAACAAATCAAGCATCTCATGGAATAATATCCTTTGTAACACATTTTATAAGCAAGATTTCACTGGTGTTGAATTTTCACTACTTGGCTATCTTCTTGTCAGCTTATATTTTAGTAATTGGATTATTAGTATGAAAATAATGTACCTATCATTAAACAGCACATGGAATGTAAAAATACAAAGGACAGTGACAATTTAATTTCTCTGTTTATATGAGTTGAGGACAAAAGGCAATGCCTGTAAACTTATGAGACTGTAGATATACATAGACAAGGCTGACAAATGTCTGAACTGGATCCTTGGATTCGGGACTGGGAGTTTAGATAGCAGATGTTCAACCTCTTTCTGTGGAAAAATCTGAAGAATAAAACTAAACATTCTTTTCTCTTAAAGTATTTATATGGAAGCTAAAATTCATTCATACATAATCACTCATTTTCTCAAAAAAAACTTTTAGTGGACTCCTATTATTGGTTCCATTTCCAAGGCCATCTTGCTTAAATTTTCGGGTAGTGAAAAACTATTTTCTTTTCACTTACAATAGTTAAATGAAAATTAGAAGAGCAAAAAACACAACATTCTTTGGTTGTCAGCTCAGCAATTATTAAAATACCTGATGACACCCAATGCTGACAAAGGAATACAGAAGCTACAGCTTTGTACAATTTTAGTGGTATTATAAATTAATACCACCACTTTAGAAAGGCAGCTGGCAAAATTATCAGTATCTAAAATGTACATTAATAATTGGAACAACATTAATAATAACAGTTTGTTTAATAGAAACTCTGTAACTGTTTGAAGACAGATGCTTGAGAATACTGATTGCATTATTGCAGGCAATAGTGGTAAGTTATCACATATAATGATTACTAAGAGTGTTAATAACAGTGCCTAACATAGTTTCTTTGGAGTTACTGGATTTTCTGAATGTTTTATAATAGGAGAAGATATAACTTTAACCTGGAATCATTATCATGATATTTCATTTAAAAATTAAAAAAAAAACTATGATATAGTAATCATGTTATATAATTTAAAAACTAAAAACCAAAACAATAATGCAGAAAACAATATGATATAGTAATCATGTTATTTAATTTAAAAACTAAAAACCAAAACAATAATACAGAAAACAATAAATTAGGCATTTAAGTGATTTTTGTATCTAGGAAGTGATTCTCTTCAAGCTAAAGATCTGGAACCTTGGCATCTGATTAGAAAATATTACTTTGTGAAATTGACTTATGGTTGTTGAATAAGTGAGATTCTTGGACTGCAAGTGAAAACAGTATGCCACCTAGTAGAGAAAGTGATATAAGTAATATCTCTATACGTTGTCAAATGATTTATACAACCAAGAAATGCCCCAAATTAATTTGGACACTCAGTAATTAAGCAAACAATAAAATGAAGAGAAGGAATATCTGTGATGCCATTGGGGTTATTGAAGACTGTGTGAAATACAGACCTGAAAGATAGATGAATGGTGATAAAGGAGTAATTTATGGTGAAAAAATTCTAAATAAAACACTTTTCAACAAAACAACTGTTTGCATACTCTTAGAAAGCTTGCCATAAAAATGATTTTTTCTAAAGTGCATTTTTTTCATACACACTGACTTTTGTGATAAACTTTATTTTTTTAATTTATTTTATTTTATTTTTTAATAGTTTATTTTCAAATTGGTTTACATGTAACACCCAGTGTTCATCCCAACACGTGCCCTCTTTAATGCCCGTCACCCCCTCTCTCCGCTCCCACACCACCCTCACCCCTCAGTTTGTTCTTAGTCTTTGAGAGTCTCTTATGTTTTTATCTCCCTCCCTCTCTGTGTCTTTTTTCTTTTCCCCTCTTCCCCTCCCCCATGGTTTTCTGCTAAGTCTCTCAAAATCCATCTATGCATGGAAACATATGATATCTGTCTTTCTCTGACTGACTTATTTCACTTAGCATAATACCTTCCAGTTCCATCCATGTTGCTACACATAGCCAGATTTCATTCTTTTTCATTGCCACGTAGTATTCCATGGTATATACATACTTCTTTTTTTTTTTGAATAATTTATTGTCAATTTGGTCTCCATACAACATCCCATGATAATCCCAACAAATGCCCTCCTCTGTGCTCATCACCCACTCTCCCCACCTCTTACAACCCCCCTCTCCCCTCAGTTTGTTCTTAGTCTTTGAGAGTCTTCCTTGTTGCTACACATGGCCAGATTTCATTTTTTCTCATCGCCACCTAGTAGTCCATTGTATATATGTACCACATCTTCTTTATCCATTCGTCAGTTGATGGGCACTTGGGGTCTCTTTCCATGATCTGGCTATTGTTGAAAGTGCTGCTATGAACATCGGGGTACACATGCCCCTATGCATCAGCAGTCCTGTATCTCTTGGGTAGATTCCTAACAGTGCTATTGCTGGGTCATAGGGTAAATCTATTTTCATTTTTTTGAGGAACCTCCACACAGTTCTCCATAGTGGCTGCACCAGTTTGCATTCCCACCAACAGTGCAAGAGGGTGCCTGTTTCTCCACATCCTCTCCAGCATCTATAGTTTCCTGATTTGTTCATTTTAGCCACTCAGACTGGTGTGAAGTGGTATCTCAGTGTGGTTTTGATTTGTATTTCCCTGATGATGAGTGACACTGAGCATCGTTTCATGTGTCTGTTTGCCATTTGGACGTCTTCCTTGGAGAAGTGTCTATTCATATCTTCCGCCCATTTCTTCACTGGATGATTCGTTTTTCGGGTGTGGAGTTTGGTAAGTTCTTTGTAGATTTTAGATACTATTCCTTTATCCGATATGTCATTTGTGATTATCTTTTCCCATTCCGTTGGTTGCCTATCAGTTTTGTTGGTTGTTTCTTTTGCCGTGCAGAAGCTTTTTATCTTGATGAGGTCCCAATAGTTCATCTTTGCTTTTAATTCCCTTGCCTTTGGAGACGTGTCGAGTAAGAAATTGGTGCATGTTAGGTCAAAAAGGCTTTTTCCTGCTTTCTCTTCTAGGATTTTGATGGTTTCCTGTCTCACATTCAGATCTTTTATCCATTTAGAGTTTATTTTTGTGAGTGGTGTAAGGAAGTGGTCTAGTTTCATTCTTTTGCATGTTGCTGTCCACTTCTCCCAACACCATTTATTAAAGAGGCTGTCTTTTTTCCATTGGATACATTTTCCCCCTTTGTCAAAGATTAGTTGGCCATATATTTGCGGGTCCATTTCTGAGTTTTCTATTCTATTCCATTGGTCTATGTGTCTGTTTTTGTGCCAATACCATACAGTCTTGATGACTACCGCTTTGTAGTAGAGGTTAAAGTCTGGAATTGTGATGCCTCTCGCCTTGGTTTTATTCTTTAGTATTACTTTGGCTATTCGGGGTCTTTTGTGGTTCCATACAAATTTTAGAATTGTTTGCTCTAGCTTTGGGGAGAATGCTGGTGCAATTTTGATTGGGATTGCATTGAATGTGTAGATTGCTTTGGGTAGTATTGTCATTTTAACGATATTTATTCTTCCAATCCATGAGCATGGGATGTTTTTCCATTTCCTTGTGTCTTCCTCAATTTCCTTCATAAGTTTTTTATAGTTTTCAGTGTAGAGGTCTTTCACATCTTTGCTTAGGTTTATTCCCAAGCATTTTATGGTTTTTGGTGCAATTGTGAAAGGGATTAGCTTCTTTATTTCTCTTTCTGCTGCTTCATTGTTGGTGTGTACAAATGCCACCGATTTCTGTACATTGATTTTGTACCCTTCAACTTTGCTGAAATCATAGTTCAGTCCTGGTAGGCTTTTGGTGGATTCCGTTGGGTTTTCCATGTAAAGTATCATGTCATCTGCAAAAAGTGAAAGTTTGACTTCCTCCTTGCCAATCTTGATGCCTTTTATTTTGTTTTGTTGTCTGATTGCTGATGCTAAGACTTCCAACACTATGTTAAATAGGAGTGGCAAGAGTGGACATCCCTGTCGTGTTCCTGATCTCAGGGGGAAGGCTCTCAGTTTTTCCCTATTGAAGATGATATTAACTGTGGGCTTTTCATATATGGCTTTTATGATGTGTATGTATGTTCCTTCCATCTCGACTTTCTCGAGGGTTTTTATTAGGAAAGGGTGCTGTATTTTGTCAAATGCTTTTTCTGCATCTGTTGACAGGATCATATGGTTCTTATCTTTTCTTTTGTTAATGTGATTTATCACATTGATTGATTGCGAATATCAATCCAGCCCTGCAACCCAGGGATGAATCCTACTTGATCTTGGTGAATAATTCTTTTTATATGCTGTTGGATTCGATTTGCTAGTATCTTGTTGAGAATTTTTGTATCCATATTCATCAGAGATGTTGGCCTGTAATTCTCTTTCTTTGCTGGGTCTTTATCTGGTTTGGGAATCAAAGTGATGCTGGCTTCATAGAATGAGTCCGGGAGTTTTCCTTCCGTTTCAATTTTTTGGAATAGCTTGAGGAGGATAGGAATTAACTCTGTTTTAAATGTCTGGTAAAATTCCGCAGGGAAGCCATCCGGTCCAGGGCTTTTATTTGACAGGAGGTTTTTGATAACTGATTCAATTTCTTCACTAGTTATGGGTCTGTTCAAGTTTTCTATTTCTTCTCGTTTGAGTTTTGGTAGCGTGTGGCTATTTAGGAATTTGTCCATTTCTTCCAGGTTGCCGAGTTTGGTGGCATATAATTTTTCATAGTATTCTCTGACGATTGCTTGTATTTCTGAGGGATTGGTTATAATTACTCCCTTTTCATTCATGATTTTATCTGTTTGAGTTCTCTGTCTTTTCTTTTTGAGAAGCCTGGCTAGAGTTTTGTCTATTTTGTTTATTTTTTCAAAGAACCAGCTCTTGGTTTCATTGATCTGTTCCACCACTTTTTCTGTTTCCATATGATTAATTTGTTTCCTGATCTTAGTTATTTCTCTCTTTCTGCTGGGTCGAGTTGTTTTAGTTGTTGTGCTTCTAGTTCTTTTAGGCGTGCTGTTAGAATTTGTGTTATTGATTTTTCTTGTTTCTTGAGGTGGGCCTGGATTGCAATATATTTCCCTCTTGGGACTGCCTTTGCCACATCCCAGAGCGTTTGGATTGTTGTATTTTCATTTTCATTTGTTTCCATATATTTTTTAATTTCTTCTCTGATTGCTTGTTTAACCCACTCGTCTTTTAGTATGTTATTCCTTAGCCTGCACGTTTTTGGATATTTTCCAGGCTTTCTTCTGTGGTGGATTTCAAGTTTCAAAGCATTGTGGTCTGACAGTGTGCATGGTATGATCTCAATTCGTTTATATTTATTCAGAGCTTCCCTGTGCCCCAGAATGTGGTCTATCTTGGAAAATGTGCCATGTGCAGTTGAGAAGGATGTAAATCCCTTTGCTTCTGGGTGAAGGACCCTGAAGATGTCTATTAGGCCCATCTGTTCTAATGTGTTGTTCAGAACCATTGTTTCTGTGGTGATTTTCTATTTTGTGGATCTATCCAATGCTGAGAGTAGAGTGTTAAGGTCCCCTACTATTAGGACATTTTTGTCTATAAGGTTGCTTATGTTTGTAATTAGTTGTTTTACAAATTTGGATGCCCCCGAATTCAGCGCGTAGATATTTATAATTGTTAGCTCTTCCTGCTGGATGATCCCTGTGACTATTAAATAATGTCCTTCTTCATCTCTTATTACATCGTTCATTTTAAAGTCTAGTTTGTCTGATATAAGTGTGGCTACTCCGGCTTTCTTCTGACTTCCAGTAGCATGGTAGATTGTTCTCCATCCCCTCACTTTCAATCTAAAGGTGTCCTCAAGTTTAAGATGAGTTTCTTTTTTTTTATTTTATTTTATTTTTTTATTTTGGAGAGCAGGAGAGACAAAGCATGAGTGGGGGAGGGGCAGAGAGAGAGGGAGACACAGAATCCGAGGCAGGCTCCAGGCTCCGAGCTGTCAGCACAGAGCCTGACGCGGGGCTCGAACTCACAGACTGTGAGATCATGACCTGAGCCGAAGTCGGACGCTTAACCGACTAAACCACCCAGGCGACCCAAGATGAGTTTCTTGAAGACAGCAAATAGATGGGTCTTTTTTTTTAATTCACTCTGTTACCCTGTGTCTTTTGATTGGTGCATTTAGTCCATTTACATTCAGTGTTAATATTGAAAAATATGGGCTTATAGTCACTGTATTATCTGTAGGTTTCATGTTTGTAAGGTTGTCTCTGGTAGTTTGTGTTCTTTGCAACCTTTCCTTCATAGAGTGCCCCTCAGGATCTCTTGCAGTGCTGGCTTATTTGTGATGAATTCCTTCAGTTTTTGTTTTTTGGGGAAAACCTTGACCTCTCCTTCTATTCTGAATGACAGGCTAGCCAGATACAGAATTCTTGGTTGCATGTCCTTCCTGCTCATCACATTGAGGATATCCTGCCATTCCTTTCTGGCTTGCCAAGTTTCTGTAGATAAGTCTGCTACAACCTTTATGTGTCTGCCTTTGTAGGTTAAGGTCCTTTTGTCCTTAGCTGCTTTCAGGATTCTCTCCTTGTCTTTATATTTTTCCAGCTTCACTATGATGTGCCGTGCAGAAGGTCTATTCAAGTTACATCTGAGGAGAGTTCTCTGTGCCTCTTGGATTTCCATGCCTGTTTCCTTCCTCATGTTGAGGAAGTTCTCAGCAATGATTTGTTCAAGAACCCCTTCGACTCCTTTCTCTCTCTCTTCTTCCTCTGGAACTCCTATGATACGAATATTGTTTCATTTGAGAGTGCATCGCTCAGCTCTTGAATTCTCCTTTCCTGTTCCTGGATCAGCTTCTCTCTCTTTTTATCTGCTTCCTCTTTTTCTATAATTTTATCCTCTAATTCACTAACCCTCTCTTCTGCCTCTTCAATCCGTGCTGTGGCTGCTTCCAGTTTGCTTTGTATTTCATCCAAGGCCTTTTTTAATTCTTCCTGACTATGTTTAAGGTCCTTAAACTCTGCCATGTGGGACCACTTGCATTCATCTATGCTTTTTTCAAGCCCAGCTATTAGTTTTATGATTATCATTCTATATTAATGTTCTGTTATGTTGCTTATATCTGTTTTCATCTATTCTTGAGCTGTCACTACTTCCTGTAGATTCTTTTGAGGAGAATTCTTCCATTTCATCATTTTGGCTAGATGTGCTTTGGATTGTTTCTTGAAGTTGTCCTAGAAAGGAAAACAGACTGAGAGACAAACAGAAAACAGAAATACTCAAACGTACGGACAAATGATAAAGACAAGCAGTTCACAACAGAAAAAAGAATAACAAATGACTCTCTGTGGGCAATGTCCTGAAGTTCCAGCTACACATTAAGGACAGGGTATGCAGTAGGCTGGTGGCAGAGCACATCCAGGAAGAATAATGACAGGCGCGGGGAGAAGAAGGAAATGGACTTTGCCCACGTAGAGCGACTAAAGGGCTTAATCCAGACTGAGAGAAATCAGAATAAGGACGGGTGCAAGGACAAAGGAATAAGGATAGATGTTGCCCAGTTGAACTTATGTGGCCTGGTTATTCCAGAGAGAGGGATAGGGAAGTACAGAAGTAGGTGTAGAACATGCCTTGAGAGAGTGGGTTGAAAAAATGTCTAAGCCAGCCAGTACCCTGGATAGCCAGCTCAGGGGTGGGGATTGGTAAGAAGGAGAAAGGGAGAGATATAATTAAAAAAGAAAAATGACCTGCAGTTACTCCAGGCGGCAGTCTCCACTTGGCATCAGTCTCTCCTGCTGATAGGTGGGGAGGGGCATGGTTTGGTGTAGGCGGTCCCGCCCCCACTCCCGCAGGGATGGCTTTTGGGGTGACTTCCCGGCTTGTGGGACAACAATGGCATCCCTCCAGACCCTCGCCACCAGTCCTGGAGTTCCTTTATTTCTGTCCTCACTGCCCCACGGGCGCTGGCATAGTTCACTGGGCGTTGATGCGGCTGCCTGCTACACCCGATTTTGCAGTAATTGTGCCGGGGTTAGAGGTGCTCCGCATGCCGCGGCGCCTCGTGCTAACTGGGTCCCCGCTGCCAGTCCCTGCGGCGAGCGTGTCCCAGTGGCGCCGGACGCGGGTGACGCGGTCCCGATGGCGCGAGGGAAGTGCTGCTGTTTGCCACCGAACTTCTCTTCAAAAGCCCTGCACTTAGGGGCTGGATGGTGGTGGTCTCACCCTCTCTGGCCCTCTCTTCAGCTCTCTCTGCAGACGCTCACTGACCCCTCAGCTCAGCTCCCTGAGTTCATTTTATCCGTCCCAGGTTAGACTCACGGTTTCTGGAGGTTTCTCCTTTCGCCTTCCTTTCCTTGTGGGCTGCAGCACCTCTTCTCCCCAATTCTTGGAGTTGAGAGACTTTGGTTTCGGTAGTTCCCAGTTTAAAGGACAAGCGAAATACTGGATCCCCCTACTCCTCCACCATGTTGACCCCCTCCCCTGTGATAAACTTTAAAATGGCTATAAAATTGAATTTAGTGTAAAAATTTAAATATCTTCTCATGACGCCTGAGCTTTTTATCATAGAGGAGAAGGCATATTTAGAGTAGTAAGTATATGAGCTATTTTATTGATATGTTTTTTAAAAAAATTTGTATTATCAACAGGAGGGTCTCCTTTTATAAATTTAAAAAAATGAGAAAAATTTTATTAAAATGTCTAGGATAAGCATAAATTCTTTCTGTTTAATTTTCACAAAATACTGGCAGAATCACCATGTATTGCAAAAGAGGTACTATATCTTATAATATTCAAACCCAAGATTTCCTCACGGCTTTTAGCACAAAGGAGACTGTGTACTAAGCCTCCCTGTACCCCTCTTGCTCCATACCCTGAGAGTTGAATTTCCTGCTCTGAGTGAGGCAATGGGCAAATCTGGACAAAGATACAAAGGAGGTGACCACAGGCTCCAACAAGAATCCTCTTCCATTTTCCTTTCCCTTATAGAAATGAATTATTTCCACTTACCTCTAGAGAGTGAGGTTAGGGAATATTTCCCACGCGAGGGAAAATGTAAGTTGCTAATACCACAGCACATCCTGTCAGGAAAAGGGGTGTGGAATTTTGTAGTTTTCTTCCATTTTCATGAAGTTGCTTAGAGAAAAGCTAGTAGAGGAGAAAATCTGTCTAACATTCTTAACCTGGAAGAAGCTGAGAATTGAGTAACTTGGAAAATGCATGGGATGACAGAGCTTCTCTAGTATTGTGTAATGAATCAGAAGCTTAGGGTATAAGCTTTATCGGACAAGTTGAGAGCAGCTCCTATATAGTCTAGAGCCTTATGGTAAAATCTTGTTTATAGAGAAAAAGAGACATGTCTAGGGTGTGGGCATCTGTATAGCTGACCTTACTGCTCCAGACATGCCCGCGTGGGTCTAGTGGAAGGAGCTGACTTCTGCCTGACTTGGGTTTCTTATTTTCCAAAAGAGGGGCTGGTTCTGCCATCTCTCTTTGGAAGAACAGGCAAAGAGAGTAATCTCTCCCCTAGTTTCATACTAATAGGTAGAGACTAAGCAAAGGAGGCTAAATCCTGAGACTGAAGAAAGAATGAGATAGTGCTATTCAGAGATGAACCAGAAAGCAAGTGGGTAGAGATCTCCTCCTAAATTCTAGAGCAGTACCTAATCTCAGGGTCTCATCATCACAATTAAGAGTCTACATTTTTTAGAATCTTTAAATATCCAGTGTCAACTTTGAAGCATATGCTACTTTTTACTTTACTGAATCTGTAATATTGACTAAAATCACACAAACTTATTAGCAAGAGCAATAATAAATTAGTTTGATTTCAAAAGTTAGATTTTTGTCAAATTATTACAGTCTTAAGTCAATTATAGAACTGTCAGGCAAACATAGTCTATTGTCCATTTATAATTGCAACTGAATTACTACTTAGTTTACATTAGGTTGAATTTTCTAGCATTTCCGGAAGTGGTGCTTCCCACCCTCCCCCTATAAAAAGGTTATGCAGAATCCAAAACTTACTCTTTTTTAAAACTTTGTTATTGTTTAACTAAACAGACTAACAGGGGTGCCTGGGTGGCTCAGTCAGTTAAGCAACCAACTCTTGATTTCAGCTCAGTTCGTGATCTCAAGGTTTGTGGAATCTATCTCTGTGTTGGGCTCTGTACCAACAGCACAGAGCCCGCTTAGGATTCTCTCTGCCTCCCTTTCTCTCTGCCCCTCCCCTGCTTGCACTCTCTCTCTCTCAAAATAAATAAATAAAAACAAAAAAATTAAATGGACTAATATTCTAACATTCTTTAGATCTCTCTCTCTCTCTACATATATATGTGTGTGTGTGTGTATGTATGTATGCATACATGTATATATAGTCAATCACTAGTTGTAGAATCTGTCTTTCTGAATTATCTAATTAGCTAAAATCTATTTGTTTCCTCCAAATCCATACTCATGTGCTTTAATGGTCATTGGTGTGTGTTTTGGGCAGAGCAGTGAAATATCTGGTTTCCTGAAGCACTCACTCCCAGCTGAGGTAGAAGAGGGTGATGCTCTGTCTTCTTGTTCTACCTCTTATACTACAAACAAGTATCCTTTCAAGGTCTAGTTAGTGCCATATTTTTCATATTTTTGTGCTTTCTGTTAGTATTTTTGCTGTTAAAATTGTGCCCAAGTCTAATGCTGAAGAGCTTTCTAATGTTTTTAAGTACAAGAAGGCTATGATGTGTCTTATTGAGAAAATATATGTTAGATATGCTTTTTTTCAGGCATAAGTTATAGTGCTGTTGGCTCTTTTTGACTAAACTTTAGTCAAGCTCCTTTGAGCCCTCTCTCTGAGTAGGCCTTGATGTTGACTCTTGCTCTGTCTTTGGCTTGCCCAGTCCAGTGTTAGCAAAGAATCGTGTTAAGTCAGGTTAGAGAGAATCCCGCCACCATGTTATCTGATCATTTTTGATATCTCAGTTCCTTATCTCCTACCTTTTATGTATATGTCTTAGGTCTGCCTTTAGTAAGTATTGTTCAGTTTAGTAAGAATCTCCCTACCACTGATATCTCCTCTGAGTAATTTTCTATCTACTGATCCTCTCAGTCTCCTTGTTGGCTGTAAATCTCCATTTGTCCATGTTGAATTCAGAGTTGAGCCTTATCTTGCTCCTATTGTAATACCCCTATTGCAATAATCTTGAATAAAGTCTTCCTTACCATTTTTATAAATATCAGAATAATTTTTCTTTAATATGACCATGAGTTCAATGTTAAAGAATCAATAATATATGTTAAATAAGGTGTCATTAAGCAGAAACACACATATAGGTTATGTGTCGATCAGTTGATGAAAATGTTGTGCCCAGAGGCTCACAGGAACATAACCCTGTATTTTTCCTAGGAGCAATGATCCAGTATTTGCTAATTCAGTGTTTACAGTGACTTTATAGAATAGAAATGCCTTGAATAATGAGAATTCAAATTGTGTATATTTCACACACACACGCATATAAACACATACTGGGGTCAAAATGAATATTTTGCTTTTTTATGGCTGTACATCTTATCAGAACTATTTAGCAAAAGCAAGGGATGATTTTAAGAAGTAAAATAGAAGTCCCTTCTCTCTTTTGATGTACTACTTTGTTCAGTGACTTGTCTTCCAAAATATTGAAAGTATTTTTGTTTTTCAACCCAAGTCAAGAGGGATAGGGAGTGAATACAAAAAAAGAGACAGAGAATTAGACACTTGACAGTTGAGAACAGTGTCTCGTGCCTATGACACAAACCATTTCAGTGGGTTGCCTAGCAGAACACAGGAAGAAAATATGACAAATAGAAAGAAAGTAGAACACCCCTCAATAGCAAAGGGAAGCTTGCGGGGAGGGAGGAGACAAGGAATTGGCCCTCTGAAGCAACTAAGATCTGTCTTCCAGTGATACTTAAAATAGCTGAACTATTCTTCTGTTTTATATTCTGCTTTGACAGCAAGTCTGCTCTGCAGAGAGAGAGAAAAGGAGAGAGAGATCATTTATTGATGCCGAATAGAGCAGAGAAGTAGTTAAAATGATGAATAATTTTAATGTGAGGGGGGAATCTTTGACAAGTAGTAAAAAATAAAGGTAAATCACATTTCTGCATTCTGTTTTCATTTCAGCTTATCTTGCAGCTTTTGGGTAAAGTGAAACAATTGTTTTGATGGGCAAAGTCTTTTCCAAAGACGTTCTTAAGACTCATAGTAAATAATAGTGACTTCCAATTTTCAATCCTAAATCTTATAAAATGTAGTGCTGGAAAATTCACTTCACATCATGCCAACCTGTACCAACACGGCCTGTAATAGTACAATAGAAGGATCGGCCCCAAGTTAGCAGTTGCTAATGAAACATATTTCCCCTTTCTGGTTCTGGGGCTACAAACAGACCAAATGCGGTAAACAAACTTTGTTCCACAGCTTTGAAGTCTTCCTGCTAGTTTCCCCCAACTTAGAAAAATTAGACTATTTATAAAAGTGCATAAATTGTAATTTAAGTTAAAAAAAAGCCTTGAAATTTTTATCAAAAGCATTCAAATTACTCTCTCCCCAGGTCAGCTAATGAGTTGTCAGGAGCTGGCCCCTTACTGTAGTGCACCTCCTGCAGACTAAGACAGTGAACCATGTTTTCATCAAAGGAAATGCTCATTAGTAGAGCTTTCAGAAACTGATTTGATTATAGTTTCACTTGTTAAAGTGAAATATTTTGAGCTCATTAGGATGATTATGATTCAAGGTCATCGTTTGAAGCTAGTCCTGTCAATATAAGATAAATGGGCCCTCATCTTTTTCCCTTCTTTACGTCTGTGCTTTTTAAACTCTTCTGTGTAAAAGTTCCATAGCCATAATTAATTTTTAGTTCTTCTGTTACAAAGCTGCTTAAAAAAAAAGAACAAAGATTTTGGCTACCAAAAGGGCCTTGAAGAACTATTAAGAGGAGGAGGAGGCTATCTTGTTTTAGAAAAATCAGAGAAAAACCTTGAAAAGTTCAGCTTTTGAAATCCAGCTATTTTCTCCTTGACCTTTCCAAAGTTTCTAAAAGGTGCTTTGTACATAATTTCGCATGTACCCTTTCATCTCAAAAGTATAAAACTAAACTGAAAACCACCCAAGAACTACCAGTGGCTTAATTAAACGTCTCCTCTTTTATGGCACAAGATGAAGTTAACACCTTTTAAAGTTCTTTCCTTTCTTTTTCTAAACTCAGCACTTAAATTTCTGAGAGTTAAAGAGCCACTTAGGCATTAAAGGAAATGATGTTAACTTCTATCAGCCAGTCATTCTAACATGAGTTTGCCCCTTGAACTTCGTTGGTCAAATATTACCTTTTCCTTTAACATTAAAGAGAGGTTACAATGAAAGTACTGAGAGTATTTTTTTTAACTCCTGTATATTGTATTTTGGGAAAATGTTTTGATCTCTAAGGCTATTGAATCCCCAAAACTCTTCACTTTAATTCAAGTCTACACTGAACTTGAACAGTAGATGATAGTTAAAAAGTTACAACAGGCTAGTGACCATTTTAGTTGATAACTTCTTATTTTTTTCCTTTCTCTGTAGACAATGGATGATTAAAACTTACTTTGGTTTTTGAAAATAATACATATTTACATGACTTTTAAACCTTTGACTTTAGCATTTAAGATATTGATTAATAAAGCAGAAAAACTAGTACCCACACATGCAATTCTGTGAAAATTGGATTAAAGGTTGACAATGGATAATTATTTGAGAGTAGATTTGAACAGTGTACCTTGAAGCAATTAGATTTTATTCTCACATGTACCTACAAGGCTCCTTTGACCATGACATTGAAAATTGTGAAATTAAGTTTCAGTCCTTGGGGGTGCTTGCATGAAGTCTCTTGAGTGTTAAAGTAATCTAGCTTTATTTTCAAGCAAAAAAAACAGAAAGATAAAACTAAACCGAGGCACACAGCATGTAGAGGAAGAGTGTTTACATCAGTAAATATGTCGGTGGTGTTGTGGTACCAGAATGTACAAGTGGTTGGATATACAGAAGATAGCATGAATTTTTTGATGTCCCTCAAAATGTGATGGGAAAATGATGTATGAAGAAGTGAGGGGTCCAGACACATGTAAGTGAAGAGGAGAATGCTTAATTAAAATTACTTCCCAACATTGCTTGTGAAGACTACTCCCGTCAATACCTTTTGCATCATCCCCACTTTCAATTGTTACATCAGACTGTTTCCTAATTAGCCTCTATTTTATTTGTTTATTTATCATGTACCTGTCTAATGTAGGATTTTACCTTCTTGTGGGCAGAAAAATTGTCCCTTGGTGACTGACAAATCCCTGTTGTTCAGGGTCATGTCTATTCCAAGTAGGCACTCAGATGCATTTGTTAAATGAATTAATAAATAAAACCATGGATCAATTATTTATCATTCATTATTTGCATCTTGCGTATCTTTGCCTCTTGCAATAAAATGAATTTTATTAGGTGAAGCTAAGAGCTAGTTCTTAGAAAAGATAAACAATATTGATAAACCTTCTGCTAAACTGATCAGGAAAAAATGAGGGAGGACCCAAATGAATAAAATCAGAAATCAAAGAAGAGAAGTAACAACTGGGGCTACAGAAATAGAAAGACTTATAAGAGACTAACATGAAAATTTAAATGCCAACAAATTGAATAACTTCAAAGAAGTGATAAGTTCTCAGAAACATACACTCTTCTTACACTGAAACAAGAATAATTAGAAAATCTGAATAGACCAAAATTTTGTAATGAAATTGAGTCAGTAATCAAAAAACTCCCAACAATCAAAAGTTCAGAATCAGATGGATTCACAGGCTTATTCTACCAAACATTTAATGAAGAGTCAATATCTATTCACCTCAAACTATTCCAAATACTAGAAGAGGAAGAAAAGCTTCCAAATACATTCTAGAAGGCCAGAATTAATTTGACAACAAAACCGAAGACACACACACACACATACAAAAAAAAAGAAAAGTAAAGAAAGAAAGAAAGAAAAAAACTATATAGGGCAGTATCTCTGATGAACACAGATGCAAATATCCTCAACACAATATTATCAATCTGCATTCAATAATATATCAAAAGAACCATTCACCAAAAACTGAAAGTAAATAAATAAAAAATGAAAAGACCATTCACCATGATAAAGTGGAATTTATACCTGGGATACAAGGATGGTTCAGTATTTGAAAATCAAATAAATCAATACACCATATTAGCAAAACGAAGTCTAAAAATCATAAGATAATCTCAATAGATGCATAAAAAGCATTTTGGAAAATTTAATATCCATTCATGATAAAATAAACTTTCAACAAAATGAGTTTAGAGAGAATATACCTCAACATAATAAAAGCTATATATGACAAACCCACAGTTAACTCAGTAGTGAAAGAGAGCTTTTTCTTAAATATCAGGGACAAGACAAGGATGTCCACTCTCACCACTTCTATTCAACATAGTACTGGTAGTCCTAGCCACAGCAATCATACGAGAAAAAGAAATAAAAGACACCCAGATTGGTAAGGAAGAAGTAAAATTCTCTGTCTTTGCAGATGGCATAGTAGTATACATAGAAAACCCTAAAAACTTCACTGAAAAAACTGTTAGAGGTAAGAAGTTAATTCAGCAGGTTGCAAGATACAAAATTAATGCACAGAAATCTGTTACATGTTTATACACTAATAATGAAGTAGCAGAAAGAAAAATTAAGAAAACAGCTCTATTTACAATTGCACCAAAAAGGATTAAATACCTAGGAATAAATTTAACCATGGAAATGAAAGACCTGTACTCTGAAAACTATAAAACATTGATGAAAGAAATTGGAGATGACACAAACAAATGGAAAGACAGACAATACTCATAGATTGGAAGAATTCATATTGCTAAAATATCCATAAAACAATCTACAGATTCAGTGAAATCTCTATCAAAATACCAATAATATTCTTCTGCAGAATTGGAACAAATATCATAAAATGTGTATGGAACAACAAAATATCCTAAATAGCCGAAAGCAATCTTCAGAAAGAAGAACAAAGCTGGAGGTATCACAATCCCAGCTTTCAAGATATACTACAAAGCTGTAATAATCAAAACAGTATAGTACTGGTACCAAAATAGACACATATATGAATGAAAGAGAGTATAGAGCCTAGAATTAAACCCATGCTTACATGGCCAATTAATCTATGACAAAAGAGAAAACGATATACTATTTCAGTATATATAATATACTCTCAATAAAGAGTGCTGGGAAAACTGGATATCTACCAGCAAAAAATGAATCTAGACTCCTTTCTTACACCTACACAAAAATAATCTCCAAATGGATTAAAGACCTAAATGTGAGAACTAAAACCATAAAATTCCTAGAAGAAAACTAGGCAGTATCTCTTTGACATTAACTTTAGCAACATTTTTCTAGATATGTCTCCAGAGGCAAAGGAAATAAAAGCAAAAATAAACATTGGGACTACACCTAAAGTAAAAAGCTTTTGCACAACAAAAGAAACTACTGACAAAGTGAAAAAGCAACTTACTAAATCAGAGAAGATATTTGTAAATGATCTACCTGATAAGAGGTTAATATCCAAAATATATCAAGAACTTACACAATTCAACACATACACACATGCATGCGTGCGCGCGCACACACACATACACACACACACATACACACACACACACACACACACACAGATTAAAAAATGGGCACAGGGCCTGAATAGACATTTTTCCAAAGAAGATACATAGATGGCAACAGACACATGAAAAGATACTCAACATCACTAATCATCGGGGAAATGCAAATCAAAGACAATAAGAGATCATCACCTTATACATGCCAGAAAACCTGGCATAAAATAGATAAGAAATAACAAGTGTTGGGAAGAATGTGGAGAAAAGGGAATCTTCTTGTACTCTTGGTGGGAATGTAAATTAATGCAGCCACTGTGAAAAACAGTATGGAGTTTCCTCAAAAAAGTGAAAATAGAAATATGATCTAATAATTCTACTACTGAGTATTTACCCAAAGAGAATAAAAACACGAATTCTAAAAGATACATGTACCCTTATGTTTATTTCAGCATTACTTACACTAGCCAAGCTATGGAAATAACCTAAGTGCCCATTGATAGATGAATGGATAGAGAAGAGTGGTATATATATGAGTGGTATGTGTGTGTGTGTGTGTGTGTGTGTGTGTGTGTGTGTGTGTATATATGCTGCAGTGGAATATTACACAGCTATTAAAAATAATGAGATCTTGCTATTTGTGACATTAATGAATGAGGAAGTTATTATGGTGAGTGAAATAAGTCAGATAGAAAGACAAATACCATATAATTTCACTTATATATGGAATCTAAAAGACAAACAAAAGCAAAAATGGACCTGTAGATAGAGATAACAAAATGAGAGGTGCCAGAGGGGAGCAGGTACTGGTTTTCAGTTATGAAATGAATGAAAGGTAGTACACCGTAGTGAATATATGCAGTGATATATATAGATAGATATAAAAATATATATAATATATATGCATATATAAATACTTTAGTCAATGGTATTTTGATGGCATTGTATGGTGACAGATGGTTGCTACACTTGTGGTGAGTGTAGCATACAGTGTAGAATTGACGAATTACTATATTGTACACTGAAACTAATGTGTGTCAACTATATTTCAGTAAATTAAGAATTCCCTTGAGATGGTGGTTACAGTTGACATCTAATTTAAATATTCCAGATCAGGCATGATGAAAGCTTGCTCCAAGGTAGGAATTGCAAAATAGAGGGGTATGTAAGAGGTAATTCGGAAGGAGCATTAACAAAATTTTAGAAACTGGTATCTTGAGGGAGAGAAGAGAGAAAAGGATGAACCCCAGTTTTCTACCTTGGACCACTGCTTAGAAAATAATCCACTGAAGGGCTCCTGGGTGGCTCAGTCCATTAAGCAACTGGCTTCTACTCAGGTCATGATCTCACAGTTTGTGGGTGTGAGCTCTGTATCGGGTTCTGTACTGACAGCTCAGAGTCTGGAGCCTGTTTCGGACTCCCATAATAAGATCATTAGATTGAGGCATATGTTCAAAATATCAACAACATATAACTGTAATGCAAGTGTGTCTTGTGCTGGCATGGCCCGCATATTTTCTGTCTTGCACTTAGACCTACATCGAAATCTGAATTACAAAAGATTGTTCGGAAGCTAAGGAATCTGAGTAGAAGAGGATTTTTAGCTTAACTGAATGTTAAACGACATTAGGTTATAAGAGCTCAGTGCGTTATTTTCTCGACATAGCATTTGTCTTCGATTTCTAAGTGTTACCCTGTCCAAAAATTCTATGAATAAACACTGACACAATCTGCCTGTAGATTGGAAAGCATCTCTGAGCAGCAGAACTGTGAGAGTGGTTACCGCTGCTTGATGGTGATTCCCACCCGACCTCATCCCCACTGGGTCAGCTCTCCAAAGTTTATGCTCCTGAGACCTGTAGGCATTTATTTCTGCCCATTAGACTGACACATTCTATCACATGTTGTGGTCTCTTTCTGCTGTCTGTCTGTCCTCAAAGTTTTCCATTAGTTCTTGAGTACATAATTAATCTCTTATCTTTGTTTCTGAGGACAACATATGGATTGATTATTATCTCTTTAGGTATATTGACAGTTAATTCATATTCTTTTAATATTTTTGTTTCCCTCACAGAAAGATAAGCAGTCAAACCTGAACCTTGTTTATTTAATCAAGATAGTATTATAAAATTTATACTCTGAGCTAATGGGCATATGCACTTTTTTATTGTTCTTTTCAGATTGTTAAAGAAGATAGTATGCTTTCTCTCTTTTTTTATTTTGACTTTAGATAAATAATATGGTAGACTGTCAGTCATGGTCTTGGTAATGTGTGAGGATGCTGCTATTTCCACCAAAACATATCTATTAAAAATTATTTAGTGTCACTAGAAAATGAAACTTGGCATCAATGCCTGGGACAAATAGGCAAGATAATCTGTGATGGTTGAGGGAGAAGCAATTCAAAAACCCATCATGTACAAGGCTTAGAGTCGGGGAGAGCAAAGCACACTGAGTGGGCAAAGGGAGTCACATTGAACGGGACGGTAAAGATGAGGTATGCAGAGTGGGCTAGGGAGACTGGCAGGGTCAGGCCATCAGAGGAAATCAATTCATTATTTTACAGAAGGAAGAGTCACTTAATATTTCCCAAGATAAGAAATCTCTCCCTTTCTCCCTTCTGGTCCTTCATTTTTCTTCTCTCCCTTCCATGCTTCCTTCCCTCTTGCTCTTTTTCTTCATTCCCTTCTAGCTCTGTTTTTTCCCTTCCTTTCTTTCCCTCATCAACTTGCCTTTTCTTCCTTCTTTCCAGTCTCCTTTTTTCATCTTTTGTGTAAATGAATTCATTGTCTCATTGAAGAAGATACTTTTTTTTTAAAGTGCTACTAAAGCATGATAGAAAATATATGTACATCTTCAACTTGGTGATACTGTCTTCTCATTTTCTTTGGCTTCCCAATGATTAGTCTGCATAGACAATTTTGAAATCATCTTGCATACTAGAGACACTAGATATTTTACTCTCTTCAGATCTTCATATAGCATAGTTTTGACAGGTATATACATATCTATCTATCTATCTATCTATCTATCTATCTATCTATCTGTCTATCTCTACATATATACAGTAAAACCTTGATTTGTGAACACAATTTGTTCCAGAAACATGCTTGGAATCTAGAGCACTTTTCTATCAAAGTGAATTTCAAGAACCACTGGCTAAGTTGTGATCTTGTGACATTGGGTGTCACATACTACTCATATTGCAAGACATCACTCATTTATCAAATTAAGACTTATTAGAAATGTTTGCTTGTGTTGTGGAACACTCACAGAACAAGTCACTCTCAATCTACAGTTTTACTGTATATAGAGATATACCTTATTAGAGTCACCAAGAAGATATTTGACAGCTTATTTGTTCAGAAACAGAACACTACCAGTAATTTATCTATTGAATCAGACAATTGGTAAGAATAACTAACAATGGACAAACTACAAGAATCAAACCCCCCTCCTGCGTAACATTGGTCAAAGGAGAGTAACGAAAAAATGTTGGCCATCATTATGACTTTTATTTCTGTTTTTAAAACATTTTATTATTTTTTAAATATTTTATTTATTTTTGAGAAAGGGAGCACAAGTGGGGGGGCAGAGAGAGAGAGAGAGGGACAGAGGATCCGAGGTAGGCTCTGCACTGATAGCAGTGAGCCTGATGCGGGGTTCAGACTCACCAACTCTGAGCTCATGACTTGAGCCGGAGTTGGGTGCTCAACCAACTGAGCCACCCAGGCATTCCATGACTTTTATTTAAAAAAATATATCAAAGGGGTATATTTAGTGGGCTTCTGTTTTGACAATCTATTTCAAACGAAGTATTAAAAAAGACTGATATAATGGTAGTAGTGTTATATAGCATAGCTAGTAAAAGGCTTAGTAGCCACAATAATATGAAGTTTATATAGATAAATGAAGTCCTTAAATAATGATTAGTTATAAAGTTTGAATGAGAACCACTGCATAAGACAAATTGTGATTTTTTTTTTTTCTTTTCAACCCTCATTTGTGTCTGGTAATTACCAAAGATAGGGGGCATTTTGTAATGTACTTAATATGAGAGAGTAAATAGGCACTTAAAAAATAATATCATCCTTAAGGGAACCTGGAGAGAGGATAGCTTTTTACAGTACAGACATCTCGAAGGGTTCCTGGGTGGCTCAGTTGGGTAAGCGTCTGACTCTTGATCTCAGCTCAGGCCTTGATCTTAGGGTCCCGAGTTCAAGCCCAGCATTGGGTTCCCTGCTGGGCATGAAGCCTACCTAAAAATAACCACAAAATAAATGTGATTACAGTATGAACATTTTGATTGGGTTTATATATTACACTGTAAGATTAGATCAAAGGGATCCTTTTTTTCCGTTCTCTTGCTCACCCCAGAGAACCAGGGGACTCTATGGAATAACTAGTGAACAGAGGATGAGTGATGACTTGTGTTAGAAGTTGGGCAAAAGACAAAGGAAAACCTAGAGGAGAAAAAAAAGGTAGAGAGACTAAGGGAATTGCAGGATGGGAACAGAAAGAAAAAGAGAGAGGGACTAGATGCAAGGTAAAAGGTAAATGCTTTTGGTAGCTCTGGGTTGACCAGTTGTCTTGTCTCATGCTCCAGCTATGTTTTTCCACAGGGGTGGCCTGCAGACAGAGGGGTAAGCACTGCTACCAAGAGCTAACTCAGGTCAGGATAGACAGGAAATTCCTGACATTCTCATCTTCAGTCATTCTCTGAGCATTCCAATAAAGGTTAGGTCTCTGCAGCTTGAGTAGTGGACACAGCACCATATTGATCATGGAATCAATCACAAGAGGCAGAGGACAGGTCTGTGCAGAGTGTGTCCTTCCTGACACACTCCAACCTCTGATAGGTGTTAAGCTTCTGTTGATTCCTGCAAGCTGCAGGGCAGTATGTAACAGCTTGCCATTCGCAACAATATCAGGACTCACCTTTACTGGCAGGTGCTGGAGGCTGATCTTAATTTTGCATTAACTTCATCTTTTCTCCAGAACCTAAGAAACAGAAGGGGAGCTTAAAAGAAAAGTTTCAAACTAAGCATAATTTGTTTTCCCTCAATGAATGGGACAAGAGCTATGAAAAGAGGAAGAAGTATCAAATATGAAGGATTTGATCTCATGAAGGATCATAAATCTGATAACTTTTTATATAATATAAATTTCATATATTTAAATATTTTATATCAAGCATATTGAATGAAAAGGATTTATGATGAAATCAGGTCTTACAGCTTTCATGATGTGTTCTGTTTAACAGTTGTGTTAGAGGTCAGGCACAATGGGGGCCATGTTAAATCCAGATGTAATTTATCTGAGTCTTCAAGTCCTGCACATTCTTAAATCATAAAAAGAAGGAAAACATAAAAAAGTAAAATTAGAATGTGTGTATATTGTTGTTTTGAACAATGGAGATTATTATCAGTTCACCAGGCCCCAACTTCCAAGATGGTTCATTGGTTTTCAAAGTCATATTTGTGGATGAATATTATTATATGTTTGTTCAGTAGTCAGATTATTCTTTGCATTAGTAATTGAGTTTTGAAACTGCTATGGATGTATAAGTGGTGAGTCTTTAAAGACTCCTTAAGCTGCTTGAGGTTGCTGAGTACATTTTGGTGTACAACAGGAATTGCAATCATGTCATCAAGTCCTATACCCAGACTGTGCAGCCTTTCCATGACAGGCCAGTGTCAGCACCTCCTTCTCAGAAAGGATGATGAAGGCAACCTGAGCACTATGGTGGTGGAGATGGGGATCCAGTTCTTATCCACTGTTCTTTCGTGCCTTAACTCTCAGTTCCTCAGAAAGAAGCTGGTGATAACCATTGGCCACAGTGGCTAAGAATACACTTTCCTTTGTTCTGGATTCTTGTCATAGGCTCTGCCCATCTTCTTATGTAATTTCACTCACATGGTTTTTTGGGGGCATTTTGGGTTGTTAGTCAACCATTTAGTATTATTTGTAACTGTCAATCTTTGCACGTGAACTTACTGAAAAAAATCACTTAATTGATCATTCAACTTTTTTGTTTTGTGTTTTTTTTATTTGAGAGGGAGAGAGCATGAGCAGAGGAGAGGGGCAGAAGGAGAGCTAGAAAGAGAGAGAGAGAGAGAGAAAGAGGGAGAGAGAGAGAATCTTAAGTAGGCTCCACACACAGCACAGAGCTCAATGTGAGGCTCAATCCCATGACCCTGGGATCATGGTCTGAGCTGAAATTAAGAGTCAGACACTCAACTGACTGAGTTGAGCACCCAGGTGCCCCCAACTTTTTAATTTTTAAAGTATGTGTTCTGTTGAATTCTGATTGCATGTTTTACTTAATATTCATATTTGGTATTTAATATTGTAGCTTTTTAACTTGAGCATCTAGACTTGTTTCCCGGTTCTTATTACTAGATCTATATTCCTCTTCACAAGTAGCATTCAATATATCTGCTTTGATAAGTGAAAGAGGCGTTTTAAAGGAAAAGTCACATCCTGTTTAGCATATGGCTTGAAAATATTTCCCTTGAGATTGCACCTTAAAAATTCCTGTTAGGTTATTAAACATCCCTCTCTCATCTTCCCTCCTCTTTGCTCAGTAATAGAAGAGCCAGAGTTATTATTATGATTGCATTCTGGCAGTTCTGTATCTTTAATTGGACATTGATTATTGATCAATGGATCATTGATGTGATCCAAGTATGTTTATTTTATCTGCTTATCCTTCCCTTCCACTCTATAGTGGAGAACGTGGATGTTTTTGTCTTTAAAGACAGGGGAATGGACCTCCTGAGTGTGTGAAAGCTTCCATTCAGCTCTGATTCTGTGTTATTTCTACAATGCACAATATATTAGGCAGAGAAGCAAGATTAATAAGGTGCGTAGATATGTATGAGGAGATTTATTTTAGGAATTTGCTTACATGCTTAGGGAAGCTAAGAAGTCCCACAGTCTCCCCTCTGCAAGTCTCAGGACCAAGAAAGCTGGTATGATTCAAGGCCTGAGAGTTTGAGGGATCAGTGAATGAGAGAAGGAGAACAATAGTGTAATTCTTGGTCTGAATTCAAGAACCTGCGTACCAGAAGTGCCACATCCAAGGACAGGTGCATATGTATCCCTCAGCACAAGCAGAGAGTAAATTTGGCCTTCTCTGCCTTTTTGTTCTACTCAGGCCTTAAGTAAATTAGATGATGCTCACTCACATTAATACAAATGCTAATTTCTTCCTGAGACACCCTCACAAACACACCCAGTTAACACATAAAATTAACTATTAAACACAATAACTTCAATAATTCTAGACAAAAATTATTTCTGAATTATCCATGATATTTACTTTATTAAATGGCCAAAAATGAAGTAACAGCAACTAGAGAAATGCAGCAACTCTATTTTTCTACAAGTGTTTAAAATTGGTCTCAGAATCTTCAGTTATTTAATTCATTGAAGCCAACCTAGCTAATGTTAAGATTGAATTTATCTGGTCCATAACTTTGAGGAAAAAATTTGAGAAAAAAAAAGAAGCTTAACATGTTTGATATCATGGGGAAAAAACTTTCAGTTGCCAACTGAAAATCTAACATTATGTAGAAAATAAAAACCACATTTATTTAGTGCTAAATTCTTCAGTTCACTAAGGCCTTAGACGAGTTAATGTTACACAAATTCAAAATGCTAAATACCTCATGAAATAAACTCCAAAAGAACTTGTAATGTAGCTTCGCAACATATGAAACTTACTGTGAGCTTTTTTTTTTAAATTTTTTGTTGTCAAATTGGTTTCCATACAACACCCAGTGCTCATCCCAACTCATGCCTTGCTCAGTGCCTGTCACCCACTCTCCCCCTTCCCATTCCCCCCTTAACCCTCTATTTGTTCTTAGTATTTAAGAGTCTCTTATGTTTTGTCTCCCTCCGACTCTGTGTCTTTTTTCCTTCCCCTCTTTGAATGCTTACTGCCTACTGTCATGTAAAAGTGTGTATAACTCGGTGGCTCAGTTGGCTAAGCGTCCGGCTCTTAATTTTGGCTCAGGTCATCATCTCACCATCGAGCTCTGCATTGGGTTCCATGCTGGGCTTGGAGCATGCTGAGCTTGGGCTTAAGATTCCCACCTGCTTCTCCTCTCCCCGCCCTTCCCCAACTTTCATGTGCTCTCTCTTTCAAAAAAACAAACAAACAAACAAACAAACAAAAAAACCACACATATAACTCAAACAAGAAACCACTGAAAATAAAGTCTTGGCAAATGCAAACGTGATTTATTGCCTTTTTTCTTATTAATGAACATCCTCCTCTCTTGCCTTTTGCTTTTCAACATGACCTCAGCACTGGAATATGTTATAATTCAGTATTTCTAAATCTTCACTTTCGTTTGTTAAGACCGCAAGAACAGAATATCTTCTTGCTCTAATTCTTCTCCATCAACAGGACCTGTGTTAAAACTCAAGATTCTGTAATGGTATACTGTCCTTCATTAGCCTGAACTTGAAGACAGTATCTCATTCTTTTGAGAATGGTCTTCAAAGTCTTGTTCAGTAAATATGGGCTAATGAGGTCACAGTCCTGAATGAGAGCAGGCTGGGATGTCTAGGTTCTCATTCACCTGTAGTCAGAGCCCTGGCAGGCCCCCTTGAAGCCTAACACTAATTGTTTTAATGACCTACCCGTGCATTCCACTTTTTATGACTTTTTGAGAAAAAAAATGTTTGCAAGTTCATTTTCGCTTTTTAATTTCTTTTCCCTAAATTCCATTCCTCCCCACATTTTTAAGAAAAATTTTTTAGGAGTTCTTTCACTTCCAAGAATTCTACAGTGAAATAATTTCTTTCTTTAAAAAAAAAAAAAGTTTTATTATTTAGTTTTGAGAGACAGAGAGACAGAGTGAAAGTGGGGGAGGGGCAGAGAGAGAGGGAGACACAGAATCCAAAGCAGGCTCCAGGCTCTGAGCAGTCAGCGCATAGCCCGATGTGGGGCTGGAACCCATAAGCCTTGAGGTCATGACCTGAGCCAAAGGTGGCCATTTAAACAACCGAGCCACAAAGGCGCCCCCTCAAATGAAAGAATTTCTAAATAAAAGCTAATAACACTAGGTGTAACAAAAATGAGAGTAGTCAATTTACTTAAGACTTTTGTTTTATATGTGGTGTCCTCTATGGATAGTGGCAGGGAAAAGGATTTACAAATGTGCCAATGAAAGCAGACCTGGCCCTCCCCACCTTATTTTAGTAACTTAGTGAGAAAGGTCCTTTCTTACACTGTCAAACATAGGATCAAGCAATTCAGATATAAGTGCAAGTCTTTAAGATTGAGACTTCAAATAATAAGGACAAAGATAGTATGTTTAAAATTTTTCCATTTTGATTGAAATATAAGTATCAAATATGACAAAAAATATGAAATGATTACCACAAGTTTATTCAACCCCATTATCTCACACTGTCACAATGGTTTGTTTTTTTTGTGTGTGTGTGTGACGACAAGTTTTAAGATCTTTCTTAGCAACTTTCAGATATACAATAGAGCAGTATTGATGATAGACTCTGTGCAGTACATTATACCCCAGTACTTATTAATCTCATAACTGAAAGTTTGTACCTTTTGACCACTTACACTTATTTTACCCACCCCACCCCACATTTGGTAACCACCAACTAATTTCTCTGGCGGTATGATTTGTTCTTTTTGTTCAGATTCTACATGTAAGTGATGTCAGACAGTATTTGTCTTTCTATGTCTCAAATTTTACTTAGCATAATGCTCTCAAGGTCCATCCATGTTGTTGTAAGTGGCAGATTTCCTCCTTTTTTATGGCTTCTTTTTTCTTCATATAAATATATATTTTTAAGTAAGCTCTACACTCAACATGGGGCTTGAACTCACAACCCTGAGATCAGGAGCCACATGTTTTTCTACTGAGCCAGCCAGGTGCCCACATGCACGTGCAGGTGCACACAAACACACATGACACTCTCTTTATCCATTCATCTGTTCTTGGACACTTTGCTTATTTCCTAATGTCTTGGCTATTATAAATAATGATGTAGTAGACATGGGGGTATATATATGTATATTTATATATATGTATATTTATATATATTTATATTTCCAAGATAGTAATTTTTTTCCTTTGCATATATTCCCAGAGACAGAATTGCTGGACCATATAGTAGTTGTATTTTTAACTTTTCGAGGAACTTCCATAGTGCTTCCCGTAGTTGCTTCATCAATTTACATTCCCACCAACAGCATACAAAGATTGCCTTTTCTCCAATCCTTGCCAACACTTGTTATCTCTTGTCTTTTTGATAATAGTCATTTGAAGAGATGCGAGACACTGCGATACCACCTCACACCAGTCAGAGTGGCTAAAATGAACAAATCAGGAAACTATAGATGCTGGCGAGGATGTGGAGAAGTAGGCACCCTCCTACACTGTTGGTGGGAATGCAAACTGGTGCAGCCACTCTGGAAAACAGTGTGGAGGTTCCTCAAAAAAATGAAAATAGAGCTACCCTATGACCCAGCAATAGCACTACTAGGAATCTACCCAAGAGACACAGGAATGCTGATGCATAGGAGCACGTGTACCCCAATGTTCATAGCAGCACTTTCGACAATAGCCAAATCATGGAAAGAGACCAAGTGCCCATCAACTGACGAGTGGATAAAGAAGATGTGGTACATATATACAATGGACTACTACGTGGCAATGAGAAAAAATGAAATCTGGGCATGTGTAGCA